>JAXGGS010259957.1:17723-29160 GCA_035585475.1 Armandia brevis | reverse complement strand
GACCGTCACCTTTGGCTCGGCGTAATTAACAGCATCGCGGTGTCATCACCCGAGTATGGGAGCTTTAATTCCACTTAGTAATACCCCGTCCCTCCGGGAGAACGGCCTGACCAGCAGCTTAAATGCTTTTCATCATGTTCCGAGTATGAAATTTCCCTATAAATTTTAGATAAGTCTTCATCTGCTCGGCCGTGATGAAACTAGCAATATTTTAAGTCAGCGGGCTGAGTCATAACGAAATATATTCTCCCCAGCACACATCTCCTTGACAACCCATCAATATTTTGGAGAAATTGTCACAAGTGGTGGTGTTCTCTTCTTACAAAGTCTCCTTAGACAGTGATTTATTCTATAAACAGTATCTTGTCAGACAGGAAAAGCTGTCAACAAGGATGACATATTGCAAATTCAATATCAACATTATAACATTGTTTGCTGCTAAAAAACGTGTGACAAGTTAATTCTCGATTTCCATGCTAGGCCTGTTTTTGCTGTATCATGTCGTAAAAAAAGGCACCAGGGCTGTGATCCTAATCCCCGTCAACCTCTCCCCTTGTATTACACCAAAATAACAAGGGTGGAAAAAACACTAAAATATGCAGTGATTTGGGAAGTTTTTTGGAGTCAATCTAAACTGGGTGTATCCCCTTAGTGCCTGTTTTTTATTAAGATTAAACGCCAAGCTGTGGTCTCAGCCTTTTGTGATGCAGATTGCTTTGCAGAGCCTCGGAGTGTGGATAAATATAAAAAAAAAGATCCTCATAACCCCAGATGTGGTTTCCTTTAGGTCGTACAAGGGTAATATAGCTGCCACACGCTTTTCTATGCCTATTAAATCCCATTTAGTTAACTGTTACAGCCACTTAGAGATCCTTACAAAGCTCCTCTAAGCTGGAGCTTGTGCAGCGCCATTTGGACAACCATTCAGATCATTGATGAATTTTTACTCCTAAAAAAACCCGGCCTTTTGAAGCATCATTAGGGAGATATTTGAGAGTGATCCTCGCGCAGTGACAGGAACAACAAAGACGTTTTTCACGAAGCAAGTGTTGACCTGGTTTGCTGAATAGAACGACTTGTCTGATCTTACTCAAGCAAGAAAATGCTGCAAATCATGTTAGCTTTTTCACTTTTTTTCACCTTGCAAGCATGTTGTGTTTGTGATTATTCTCAAGCAGACGGTCTTTGACTCGCTTAACCTTGAACACTTAATAAAACGAGCGTTATTTTTCGGCGCACCGAGAACGAAGGCTGAACTTTACCAAACTCAGATGTCTGAAAAATCACACAACTTAAACTCGTACGTCTTCGACCGTCTAACAATGTCACCTTAAAACCTAACACATATCGATTGAATTTACACGATTCACAAGGGGCGCCAGACGAGAAAAGTTAACCCCGGCGGTAAAAACGCCCCTCCTAGAACTAAGCCTTTGTTAAGTGGGTCACTGCAGGAGGTCCTGCTCTCAGAAGGGGCACATTTCCTGCCGCTCGCACAACCAACACCAGCTGTACGCCACTGACTAGGTAAAACACCGACCTCTTACTCGCGTGCTTGCCTCATAAAAACAATACCCGAAATTCAATTGAAAAAATACAACCGGACAAAAAAGTCAAGGTTAATTGCAGGTATCGGAAAATAGCATCCACAAGAACAGGTGAACGCCAGCGTCTGTCGGCCGTGTGACGTAAAACATACCGGGAGAACTCGTCCCGGGAGTGGCGCGGAGTAATGGGGAAAAGTCGCAGCGGGACTCTCGTGCAACATCGTGCAGAATGCGCCTTTTAATTCGCGCAAAAAACACAGCCCGCCACGTTCATCTCTACGTGTGTGATTTAAGCCGGGTTGTATCGCCGCGAACTATTTGATAGATTAGTGGCTGATCACGCCGCCGCATTAATCAAGCAGAAGCACGCTGCTCTCGCTCGGTTTCACCGCCAACCTGTCATCATTCATAACCCAAACATAAACAGGGATGATTGCAAAAACCTTGAGAGATCTATTTAGTTTTGGGACATAATTATTTTGCGCGATTTTGCCGCTTGATTTCAGCATAAACCAGGATGGCGGTGACAGGCGAGCGCCACTCCAGACCACCTGCCCAAAATGTTGCGTCTCCCGGCTGACGTTCAGGTGTGATTGATGTTTTCTTACATGTTCGAGTAAGCAGCACTTATTTCACAGTGTCATTACCCCGGCTCGCTCCTGTTTCTAACTGAAAACTGCAGCCAGCGTTACGGGTGATTTCACCCCCGGGCAGATATTAGTCGACCACATTGTTTCCCCTAGCAGCCATATTGGACGGGGTGGGGTGATTCAGGAGGTGATGTCGCGTCGGACGAGGAGTTTCTCACGAACAAATAAAAAACAATATTGAGACCGGTCAAAAACTTGTCATCGTCGTGTGATAAACCGAGAGATACGGTCAGCTTAATCCCGGACCATCTTGCTACTGTGACAGACTACAAACTGTCACCAGTGTCCATGGTGATACCGAGGCATGGAGATGACAAAGAGCTAAGCTGATCCATCACACAGACAACATCTAATCTCTCAATCCCTAATCCCAATGTCATGGCGACTCAGCTCGGCAATAAGTCCACATCGTGCCACCTTCTGCTCGAGCAGACACGATGCCACGGACCCTTGCTCCGGCAGGTCGGTGCTAGCATGGTGGGCAGGCGGTTTGCTTTAACCTTCACGTGTCCGATGCCTGGTATCACTATGTGAAGGTCAGTGGTGTCTGTGGATGCTGATTATAGGATGCAATCTACAAGGACACTGACATTGTATTTAGCGAGCAGACCGACCGTGCGCCTGAGCGACGGTCAGTTTACGCTTGAAAACAGGCGTAAGATTCTTAACTGACCGTTCACTTCATCATCATGACAAGAAAAATTCAAATAAAGGCGGAGCGCTCCCCGTGGGATTGACGGAGAACTGTGAGAAGACCAACTGCAGGATAGGATCCGAGAGACCCGCGGAGAGCAGCGTCAGCTGTACTCAGTTCCAAACTGCTCGCCAGTAATGAGGAGAGATGGCCAAATAAATTCCATCACAACTGACCCTATCCACGCCACCTCTCTTTTGTGTTAAAGAAAAGCAGGCATCGAGTCAGTCCGCCTGAGTAATTGCCATTTTTGTTGCCAATTTAACATTCTCCGAGTGACCAAGAGCGTGATCTGTCAGCTCGTCTATTGGCACAGCTTGAGCTGTAACTTCGGCTTATTTCATGGTGGATAACTCTGACTAAGTCCAGCAGCCACCGGAGACTACAGGGAGTTGATGGTTACATGATGCAGCCTGGGGAAGGCTCCAGACACAACACTGGGGATGGCTTAAGAACTCGTTGCTGGCCAACATGAAAATGGCCATCGGTAAATAAACTGCTCCGGTGTGTCATAAAATATGACTGGTATCATCATGGGAGCAATGGACCCTCGTTCAACCTTTATAAATATGGCTTTCATAACCCGTAAGTGCTGTCTACCTCGAGCAATCAGTAGCTTGCGCCCTTGATCGAAACATAAACGAGGCCAATAATGCGAGCCATTCCGCGCACAAGAAAAATCGTCCATCAGAGGATGTGTAAAACCATTTCCATGAGGACAACCTGGTTACCTGTAAACATATACAAAGTGGTTCAGGTGGGTCAAACGTCTCCGGAGATGTGTTTGTGTGCATATCATGTGTAAATCTATAGCTGCACTATAGTATGTGCAACAGCGGGGGTTAATGTTTTAGTGGACAAACGCACATACTTTCCACGCTACAGGTATGATTACGTAATTGATAGGCACCTGGCAAAGTTATGGCCTATAATCAGAGAGGCATAATATACACCAGTGGCCATATCAAAAGCACTGGAAGCCATGGAAATAATTACAGAGGTAGCGGTGTTTTTGTGTGCCCTGTAGGAACCTAGTCTCAGGATAACATTCCTGGATACCATACCTGAATATATAAACTAATCAATCTAACAAAGCATACATAGAATTAGTTACAGGCGAAGGGCGAGTGTCAGCTTTTGTAAAGACCTAATGAGTGGTTACAATTGAAAACTGTAATGATAAACCTGATGGCTTGGATCTAACTGTCACCGATATGAAAAGTGTTTATAGAAATATTTGACAGCTACCTTGGAGGTGTATATCACTCAAACAAGAATTCTATAACCTCTCTTTGTCAGGTTGTTTACAGATATGAATATTTATATTACAACCTGCAACCATGAAATACTGCCAGAAGAACAGCAGTTATTTGTGTTTACGGCTATGTTTTGTATATTATTTTGTATCAGAAGCAGAGTGATTGATCGCTCGACAAGATGACAAGATGACATTACATCAGTATCAGTGTCTGCATCCAGGACCTACTGACTCTAACATTGTCCTGCCAAGTCCAGGCGGTGTCCAGCTAGGTAACATTAGATGGCTACATACCACAACTCTTGTAAAACTCACGTACACATGTAACACGCGCTATTCAGTAGAAACAATCTCCACCAATATTCATCACCTTAACGGGTGTGACTTGTCACTTGAACAGTTGCAAAACAATGTCATAATTGAATGGAATTCGACTGACCATGTTACAATACAAAATGGTCATCATCCTCAAGGTTAATAGTTGTTTCAGTGTACTACGTACGACCGATCATAAAGTCACAAGCGACGATGTCAGCGAACACACGACCAAGGTCAGCTTTAGTTTTGATCCAAAAGCGATTATGAATATAAAGGTCCTCATTACGATGCCCCTGGTTCTGCAGAATTTGGCCTTTGTCCATCTCAGGTTGACTTGGCTCGGATGTAACCCGCTTGACATCGGTAAACATCGGTACAACTAATGATGCGCACGAGTCAATTTGTCGGTGACAAGGGTTACGGGGTTGGCAAATTCCTGGATATTACATATGGTGGTCAGGGTTGTAATCAGACAAGGGAGTGACCTTACATCTCCACCCGTCTCTTGTAGGTCTCCCGATAGAGCAAGAGGTCAGCGTGGGAGGAATAGCAATGCGAGGGGGATGACTCTCATCAGCACCTATTGGCAGTGCTTACTCGTACACAGATGCCCCCTACGACCTAGATGTTAGGTTTATGTACATGTACATAGCTATGCGTGTCAGGAGATAAGATATGGGTTGTTTATCAAATGGAAAATATTTCTTGACTGGCCATTATGATGTCCATGTATTTGAAGACAGTTATGTTAAACAACCATCAATAAATCTGTACGTTGTTTCTTGATCGAGTATCAAATCAGATCACTTCAAAGAAAGCTAAGTTAGACTACCTAATACAACATGTATATATTCTACACAGTTTCTTCTGCTAGTCCCTGGATACGCTCATTTCTAGAGAAGTTTTCAGCAGGTAATTTATATCGCAGTCGTGGTTTGCTGATGTTTTCTGAGAACTCAGTCGATGTGTACACTAGAGTGCTACTACGTTGTTTTGCTTAACTTATTCCAATTTCATAATATTGCATCTCAGAACGTACACAGCTGAGTTTCTTTAATGGAGCCGAGTTGATTGCTTTCTGTAAAAAATCGACGCAGTGGTCTAGCAGTCACTGTGACTAGGGGAGGGTAAGGTTTGCTAGTCATTCACAAACACGCGAAGAATGATTTACAGAAGCCTGAGCTAGAAGAGGATTTTAACAAGATCAGCTTGCTAGCTGTCTACCAGCTGGAGACCGGCAGCTCCCCTCGGCTGGCTGGAATGGCGCGGGTGGGGGAGATGGTGCGGCTATCTGGCGGGGAGAGGGAGGGTTATCTACCGCTCCTCGGGAGGACACGGGGCACGCACAGCAGGCACATGGCGGCCCCATCTATCACATACAGGATCAGGTGTCCTCTAGCACATAGCGACCGGCCCCCGCTCTACCTCTCCCGCTAACTTACCTGTACTATAAGTCACCACCTTCTCTGCTTATCTCCCTCTCTATCAGAACGATTTCCAAGTAACTAAACTTCACAGTCAGCAGCCACCTCCTGCAGAACGCCGGTACGCTGTAACACTTAATGACGGGATGAAGTTTTACTGGTGATGCCAGGAAATGGTATTCTAGGAATCAGTGTTACCAGTGCTGTAAATTTCCAGGCACAGTCCACGTGCTCCTAAGTTACAAAAAAATCTGTACATCAAGTTTATCTAACATCACACCTTGTATCATCAATCCATATCCATATCTCCATCTGCTCGCCACGTTATGTCAACATCGACATTAAAAGTCAACTAACTAGCACGGCGACTTCACATTCCGGGAAGGAGTAGACAGGTTTTCCTGACCTAATTGCTGTCTTCCTGCCTGGTACTGCTCCGAGTGTGTGCCTCACCGACACCGAGTAGGTGCAGAGGAGGAAGCTGACAACAGGCGTGCATGCACCTCAGCCTTGTCAGCACCAAATATTTTGACAACATCGAGGAGCCACAACTTCATCAAACAAAATAAACCACGGGCACGCTTGTTATCGGGTTGGTGTTATTCGCTGGTATCTATGGTAAATGGCAGGTACCCCCTGAGACTGTGCAGAGGAAGCATCGCTCTCGGGCACAACACGACCGGTCAGCAGCGGCTGTTATTACCCGTGATATACCGGTCAATTTTACCACAATTCATTACAATGCAATTGAGACATTACGAACTATTCATTAATAGCCGCGCCTTTCATACTAAGGAGTAATTACCGAGGCTATAATTGTGATGTGTAGCCCGCGATAAATGCCGACATATGTTGTGTGTTTTGTGTATAGGAAATGTTTATGCTGGTCAGGCACCGTACCAAGTGTAGAACATATGTTTATCCGCGCGCTCATTACACATCAAAACAATCTGCTAATTTTAGACGTCTACCTCCTGGCCCTGAATTTCTCGTGATAAGATTCTGATAGCGTCCATTTTAGTCCAGGAGTAAACAGCCAGAAACTAAACGCACTCCCTGTAATCGTTTAAAACCCCATCCCACCCACCGGCAGATAAATTCACTGATAATATAGCCTAGAAATGTCTATTCCAGGATCAACATTTATCAAACAAAGCATGAATTTTAGCATATGGATGTCTAAAATCTTGTCCTCACGAGGTGATTTTTATCTAAATATTGTTTCCAGCTTGCGATCCCGGTGGACCTCTACAGAATTCTATCATCAAAAGTAAAAAAACTGAGAGCCAGGAACCTGAAGACTTTAGGTAGGGTATGGTTTAGATCGTGTACCACATTGCTCAGCAAAACTAATACTCTATAATGTTTTCAGAACCAATGTACGACTCTTGGTGTTATATTCCATGGATCTGGGTTAGATACGGTGAAAACCAATGATTTGCTGAGTAAATGGCAGCAACATTTGTATTATCTGGTACTGTGTTACACAATCAAAGGGCAAATCATTTTCAATTAAACTCAATAAAATCCAATTTCTAAATTAGTTTATCAGGATGAAATTACACACGACCAAAGCCAATTCTAGCGAAATAAACTCATAAAAACACGCAGATTCCCTGCATAGCGAGGATAATAAAAAAACTCACCTCCATCAGTATATTTTTGTAAGGAAGGATTTGATATGTAATGTTTACCAAATGACAGTGGGAGCTCAATCAAACCACATCACAGTCTGTTGGTTGTGATGAGCGTTTGATTTCACCAGCTCGGGATCAAACTAATGGATTCGTGGCTTCCTGGGCGTATTTTTTTGCCTCTTCGCTCTTTC
Organism: Armandia brevis; assembly: GCA_035585475.1. Classification (NCBI taxonomy): domain Eukaryota; kingdom Metazoa; phylum Annelida; class Polychaeta; family Opheliidae; genus Armandia; species Armandia brevis. The sequence goes on along the minus strand of JAXGGS010259957.1, from coordinate 21,441 downwards.
TTTGAGACACTTGAAATAGCAAATCCGGCAAGGCACCGCAGATTTGTAGTCAAATCGAGCCATGAATCATTCTAGCCTCGATAAATATCGTTAAAAATCCTAATGGAACTATCATAAATATGCATTCATGCACAAACGAATTCCTATCAATATTCATTATGGAAAAGAATAAAAAGTTTGATTAATAAATACCTAGAAATTAATCCCTTGAAGCATACAGTGCAGCTCCCAAGATGCTGGCTGTGCGTATGCATAAGTCTTATTTATAAATGTGGCCAGGCTTCATCTCTGGAAGAACCGAGGAGAGCAGGGATATACATGTAACACCTACACTCCGTAATCAGCTGCCAACTTACAGTGTATATGAAATAAAACTACTGCCAATGTCTTCTAGGTGTATACAAAGCGTCACGGCGATGATATGCGCCGTGTTTCAGCGTCTTACACCCAGTCACCTGGTCAACACAATGACTACCTGATGAAGGAACATCGCACACGTAGGTGTCAACCACATTGTTACCTTTATTATTGCTGCCAAATAAGGTCACACGGGTCAAACACATTATCATTAAACACGACCGTCTTTTATGTCACGATGTCTCTCCTTTTCAATGACGCTTGATAACGTGAAGTATTAAACTCAGACGAACCAATTCATAGATTCAAAGAGGTGAATACCACGCGACACACTTATGATTTATTACGGGCATATTCGTCCTAATTGCCAGAATAACGAGTGACCTTGACAACCGGCGGTGTAATATATCTTATTTCTGGGTGATGCGTGGTCGGTGATGTTCAAATTGAAATTGGTGTTTTGAACAGTGTCAACGACTTTAAAACAGTTGAATTGTAGATGTGCCAATGTTCATCAATACCCAGGCTGATGAGAGCTTAAATCTCTAGGGGTGGGGCTCTAGTTTAAACATGATCCTTTTACCATGAACGAGAATAATGAATTGGCACTGGTTAACTTAAAGCACATCTTTATTTGGATGCTGAGACAGTGATCAGCTTTAGTTGACAGGCAGTTAGGGCGGTGTGAGTAAGCATTGTAAATCATTCATGAAGCTCCTAGTCTGGGCCTGCCCTGTCAGGACTACTCAGTCTCAACTCCTCCTATTGAGACGAACCACCAGGTCCGCAAGCACATCCAGACAACATCACAGCGAAAGGCTAAAATTACATGAATTCCGGAGCACTGGGAAGTGGCTTCTAGGGGCTTTAAATTAAATGCTCCGCGATACCTTGTCTTGTGTTTTCGCTGGCAGGCGGGTAAAAAATGCTCACGTGTAGCCAGCCATAAATCTGCCCGGAGAATTCAAGTGAATCAAACATTGCGCTATTTTTATGTGGCAAAACAAATCGAGCTTTTATCTCAAGGATATTTACGACGTCGTTCATTGACGCTACTCAGCTTCGACCGGAACCCCAATGGCCTCAATATCGCGGATAAAAACGTTTCGTGACAATTACAATTTGCCACACCGAATCGAGACAGATATCAATACATACCCATGTGTGTCATATTCAGCGATGACAGGAAAATACATGAGCTCGCATTGAAACCTCGTCACGAGGGGGTCAGGTGAAAAAAAATGCTGAGAAATGACTCTCCCATGCTCGTCGGCAATTACGGCGAATGCCACGACCCGGGCAAAGAAACAGCGACTAGCTTGTTCCATTCAATGTTTATTTATGAGCCTAGAATCAATGTCTTCTTTCAGGCGCCTGACACATTCTTTGACCAAGGTAAAGGAGAAGCATGCTTCGAGACAAAAGTTTTCCTGCTTCATTTGCATTTCCGCAGGCGAGGCACTCAATGAAGATTTCTGTTAATGTCAGTCGGCGGCAGACTTGTTGCACCCTAAATATGCAACCCTAGACTCGACGGGGATATAAAAATTCCTTCCATGCCTGGCAAGCTCTTGTGGCAAAACTTAAGCCCTATTGTTTTTACTGATAAAGTAAATGACAGTCGGGGAACTGGAATATCGCACGCACAGTTGATAGCCCTCCACCGGAGATTACAACATTTACATGTAAATAACTGAGGCTACGTCTAGCATGTACAAGTAATTGCTTTCTAATGGAAGCTTTTTAATAATGTTACACCCCACGAGAGGCTGCTCCACGCTTGATACTAGCTTCTATTAACATCTGCATTCACGTCAGTATCATCTGGTAATGATTAATCAAGTAAAAATACAAAAGCCTGTCATTTTTCCATTACAATATCTCCAGAAAAAAATGCACTGTCTTTGACTCGCCATCAAACGCAGCAAGAGCGATCGCTTTTCTTGCCGACAGGGCATTCCATTCCAAGGGATGAACATGCGAAGTTAGCATGCAAATGATGCGCGTCCATTCATCCGTGAAGAAAATACCATAAGCTCATTGACATCTGATGATGGATTGAATTCAATTCTCGCCAATAAATCTAGTGTTGCTATTTTGACAGCCGAGCGACGACTTGAATCGCTGGCACAACATTCCCTCAGGCAGCTTCCCCTCGTCCTCATTCAAACAGATTTATTCCCATTTAAGGGCGGTGAATATTTTTACAGTTCGTTTGTATCGAAGAAGCCGTGGAATCTCTAATCATCGATGTTGTGATGGTGGCATTGTGACGGGGTGACTGAGACTTATTATAAACTGATTAAACTCGCACCGTTTAATCAATTAAATCAGCTTCGGCTGGTGATATGATTAATCGCCAGTGACAACTCAGGTAGTTAATCTGAGGATGTCAATATGCCATATTGCAATTGGTTATGTGCGTTTATGATTAGTTATAGAGGTGATTAAATTGTTCAGATTAGGGTAAGGTCTTTATCCTATCATCTCTATACTTGTCATCATATGCGACGGTACGGAATGTGATATTGTTTATAGGTGAAACACCTGCCTCAGGTGCGGCATCAGGACGAAATATTACTCTCTAATTACAATGTAGTTTAATCATCATCAATCAAGTCATTTAGACGGTATCTCCGATGTTCTTAAACAAAGAAAATCGAAGTAGTGCATGACATACGATGCCTGCTTCACCTTGAACTACTTACACCCATGTTCACCCCTTTGTTACACGAATACCCCGCTTATCCTCCGCGTCACCCGCTGTGACCTCACTAACTTTGTATAAAGATGCTGGGACTCAGGTACTATTGAGCGGCGGAACTTGACTTTGAGTACATCCTCATCTCGACACAGCAGGAGGTAAACGTGAGGACCTGATGCACCTCACACGCAGCTGACGCAGCCTCATCCCTCGGGTAAACCCAATGGGACAGGGATCAGTTTCACACCCGCATGTCCGCCAGAATACGGTCAGACTTGACCAAACAAGACATCTCCCCCGAACTTCTGCAAGTAATTTTTGCGCGAGCTCATTCTCACCTAACCAAATAAACAAGTGAAAAACGATCGTCCTGCCGCCCCGGACCGGAGCCAGCCCGTGATGGAGCTGCAGAGCACGCGCTAGTGATGCGGCGGGCCTGAGAAACCCAGCTCCTGACTACTCGAGTGATTATCTCCCCGAGCTGCTATATCAATTCTACAGCAAAGTAAAGGTGAAATATACCGGCGTGAACCTGGAGTTAATATTGTCGCCAGAGTTGTGGGCGGAGTGATGGATGAGGTGAATGTAGAACACATACACTCTGCTTACAAGGTTACCCGGCACCTGTCACTTCTGGGCAGCCTCGTTATGTAAAAC
>JAXGGS010259957.1:0-17623 GCA_035585475.1 Armandia brevis | reverse complement strand
ATATCTCGGTACACTAATGTAGAAAGAAAGGTGGGCGAAAGATATTCTGCGATTCATCAGCCACACATAAAGCTTATCAATTGGTAGCACACCTGACATCGAAAAGGCGCTCGGCGAGGATATAGAGGCCGCACTTGAGCGGTGGTTGTCAGCACCCGCCCCCTCTAGTTTATCCTGTAGCCGGGAGAGACGCAAACACACGCGCTCGAGGTCTCTGACAGAACAAGCGACCACCAGTGTAAAGTTTGTGCAGAAGTGAGCCGTTGTTTGGCCTGCAGGCGGGCTATGTCCAAACACCAGGTCAGCTTTCCTGGTGGCCTTTCTTTCTCTCCGCCCTGGCGTTGATTGACGTTCGCAGCAACTCGCTGTAACACCCGCCTATCCACGCCACTAGATCGTTTACCTATTAAAAGTAATTGTTGCATCTGTATCGGCGTGTTGTGAACTTTTCACGGTTTGAGGGTGCCCCGCTCCTAGTCGGGATTCTCTGTGATGCCATACCACAGGCAGCAGGCGCGTGAATTGTTTGTATCATGATTTCCGCGATCCGCATTCCGCGCCTGATAAGAATTCCTAAAGAAATCAATTCCAAAGCGATGCCAGTTCCAGGAGGCCTTCCCAGACTGAAATATGACATAATGCACGTCAGACTGTCCCAGGGAAATCAATTACCGTAATGTTCAGCGGCATCCGGGCCTCGTGATCTTACCAGGGAGCAACGGTGACCCTCCGAGGGTCTGCCAGGACCCGTCTAGGGTCACGCAGGCGAGGGGTCAAACGCTCTAGCCTTCCTGATAACAAAACTTTCATATCTCCATCAAACATTCTAAACGTCCTTCGCTGGCAGAGGAACTCGCTTTATATCGGGGGGCAAGGGGTTCGGCAGCTCCTGGAGGCTACTGGCATTAAAACAGCAGCTAAACTGATGGGGGCCAAGGAAGTTAGCATTACTGAGCGACTGACTTATCTCTTTCTAGCTGGGGGATACAGGGCACCATTGGTGGGAAATAAGTTCACATCTCCCCGAATTTCTTTAGCTGGCTATTTGTCTTCGGTTTTTACCTTGGTAGTCATGCTAGGACGAGACTCACGTATCTAAACACTAAAACAGTCGTCACGACGAGGAGGCCGGGGAGTAGACATGCTCTAATCTCGGTGTAAAAACTCGCTGTAATTGGATGCAGATAAATATGCTTGTTTTGCGCAGCGTGTTTTCTCGGAGAGAGGCCGAGCGCTGCAAGGTGTGATAACAAGCGGAGGCGGGCAGGGACGGGCGGGGAAGAGACGAGCTAGAACCACTGTCCCCAGTTTAGACCCCGTGATTGACATAGACAAACAGAGTCCATGGCCGCCTTCTGTAAACAAGCACGACTGCAGGTAAACTCAACACAGCTCCCTGTTAAACCCATCTCTCTCGCTAATTATTACCCTATTCCCGCTCATCAAGGTAGAAAATCACGCGCTCGGCCGTTTGAAATATGCAGAAATGAAGGTAAAAAGCAGGTAGGTATGTGACGATGGCAGATGTGAGCAAGGAAAACACGAGCGACTCAACCGAAGTGAGCATGTTCATGTGTTGTTGACTCACCTTGATTCTGGAGAAGGAGAGCGCACCAAAAATCCTCGCCTAAACATCGCCCTCTTCCAGGTGAGCTCACAACTTGTGCGCATCCACAGATATTCCCAGAGACTACTCGCTTTTCATTTACACGTATCACAGACAGTCTATCCCGGCGTGGCGCACAAAAATCCAAGCTCTTACTATCCAGATTAAAGATATAAATCCAGTTTACAGCCTTACATTTGACTGGTAACAGTAGAGAAGATTGGGAGGGGATGTCGTGAAACAGGTCATCACCCCCGGTCTACACGACATAAATGAGTGGCTGACGAGGATCGCAACCACAGGGTTTCCCCCTCAACACGCATTACAATTCACCACCTGGCCGGGACAATATCAGGGCAGAGCTTGCATAATTGTGCCGACTGGCCACATCTAACAGTTACGAGTCCCCTGACGGGCAGTTCAGACGCTGCTAGTCATTAATAGAATCACACCGTAAACTAGTTAGCGAGGCCGCTCGATGCCTTCAGGCCTCGCAGGATGCCGATGGGGGCCATGGATGCCGCCAGTCCCAATTGCGACTAATTACAGATGCCAGGAAATCGTCCTAGGAGGCGGCTTTGAAGTTTAGTTAAATTACCATTAAAGTTTCCCGGAACAAAGTGCGGGTGGTAACGGAGTGAAGCGAAGCAGCGAGTTTATAAAGGGCGAACAGAGTCAAGCCGCAGGCACCGCCACCATATGTTGATTCTTTAAAGAGATATGTAACAGAGACGGCCGCATTGTTTGATACGCCGACGCGAATTTATGTCCTCGCATTCCTGGTTAGCCTCAGTTTATAAATATTACACTCAGAAAATGTCATTGATTAAGCATCAAACACAAGCCAACCGGCCTGATAAAAAATTATCACCCCCCTGAGTGCATTAATCAGCATATTAAAGTCGCTGGCAACATTTAAAGAAAAATAAACGAGTTGTCCACGAGCGCGTCAAACATGGACATAAAAAGGCTGGTGAAATCAGTAGGAAAACCAAACATTTGGACAGCTGCTCAAGTGATCCGGCTAGGTATCTGACAGAAGGTAAAGTATGGAGCATTAAGGATATTATGTTTACAGATAATTTGGCGTGAGGTTAGCACGGGGGAGCGGTGGCGACGACTGAGGAGACGTATGATTGATACGGTGGTGTAGACAAATCCCTGGATGTAGATACCATCTGCGGTGTAAAGACGACAAACTCGGCATGTTTTTAAACACTTTTTACACTTATTCGGCGTGTTTTTTACCCCATGTGAGTGAGTGTATTAGTGGAGGTTGAGCGACACGACCTGACCACAATGATACCAGCATCTGTCACTGGTTGACATTATCTAACGTGGTGTTGTCACTGCTCCACCCCGGAGGAGGGGATTCTATACTCTAACTACAGTGTTACATTATCAAATTATAACATTAAAAACTGGTAAAAAGTGCACCCGCATGGGGTTTAAACTTTAGGTATTTATCATCTGACAATCACGGGGTTTAACCTGTCACAGAGGAAAGTTTTAAGGACTGAACCGTCCAAGCACGGATTGTGGAGGGGGCCAAAGGTAGGAATGATAATAGGCGCAGGTAGAATGGCGCGATGGAATAAAATCCTTTTCAATATCCTTAGCGAGGTCCTAAATCACCCATTATCTATTGTGAGCGGCGGGGGTGAGTGACAAAACCCTCATGGCTATAAATCGTAGAGCATTAAACATTAGTGCCGTTCCTCAAAAGGACATCTAAGAGGTCCGTAAGCATTGAGGAAAAACTATACCAGCTAATTGTGCAGCTATCAGGTAAATGCCAATGGATGATACGTGATTGTATAGGGGTGGGGAGGCATTCACTTTATAGAGCTAAGAAAGAGGGTTTGCTGCCTTTCAGACATTGTGCAGTATTATACTGGGAAGTGGGTACTTACTTAAACCTGGTGTATTCTGAGGTTTCCTTAATGTATTCAGAGAGTGAAACACTCGGAAATAGTGATCACAAGTGAGAATATCTGACTAAGTACTAAATATGTTATTCAGTGTCCTTATAATTTGTCACAAAACCTGACATATGACACACCCAAGTTGAAAAGATTAAAAGAGTGGCTAATCATAAACACATTTTAAGTAGATTTGAAATGTGCCACGCACGCCAATAATAACCGATGATGTAAATGGTCGCTGAATTCGTCTACTCAAACATAGCTGAAATCAAAACTATAATTATATTATTCGCTCGAGAAAGTCTATAGTGGATCTATTCATATCCGCGCTTTAATCCTTTGATTAAGCCTTAGGCAAGTTCTACATTTTGTTGTGGTAGCCATGAGGTCTGTCTGCGGGGCTAATTATAGGAAGAAAAAACTGTAATCTTGTTTCCAAGAGCTCCATAACTTCGCAAGGGAACATGGAGCAACAATCTCATCTTTTCAGTAAAATCAAAATAAAAACTCCACCTAATCCACTCACGTGTTTAAAAATTTAGATCGATCTAATTGAAAATCGCGACCCACTTTGTTCAATGGTAGCAAAGCGGAAACAATACGAGCAATAAACGCCGAAGTGACTCAATGGAAATGAAGAGACTGAGAATGTGCCCCGGGGCGGGTATTAACACCGCGCCCCTCTCTAACAATCAAAAACATTTCAATGCTCGCAAATCCGCAGCACAATACCGGCAAAGAGCATTATTCATGGCCGCACAGGTGTGAAGAAGGTGGAGCCCGGGGGGACGGGGAATAAAGCGCATGCATACCTAATATAGGGAGAGGGGGGCGGGGGGTACCAGGAGAGATCGAGAACTTGAGAATCTGTAACACAGCGTAACTCCCGGCGTGAACAAGTGAGAAGTCAGCGGATCGATACCACGTAGCCTTGGGTCAGTCATGGCTGATGCGCAGAGTCATTAGACACGACCGGCGTAAAACCCAAATGTGATTCTATCCGATTGTTTCATTTCTGGCAATTAATCCACTTCATCAGGCGGCTCTCGCGAGAGAATGGAAGTGGCTCTGGCAAATTAGGCAGAAAACAATCAGCGCACAGATGAGTGCCACCAGGTGATCGATCAAAAACAGCAATCCTCAAACATCGGCTGTGGCTAAAACACACACACATGTGAAGGAAATGGCAATTATTCTAATTAAAACACACAGGCAGGATGAAAAAGCACTTACCTACGCGTGGGTTAGTCAATCCTTTCACAATCACAGAATCAAGTTAAAAGTCCAAGTTGGTTTGTGCTGGTATAATTAAATGTAGACGCGAGCTACACAAGAAGTCGGTGTAACCAGACGGGAGTATCCGTGGGGTGAGAGAGTTTCCAAGTTGGCTGCTGAGAGTTCACAAAGTCACGAGACGCTGCGGTGCGAGGTAAATACAGCAGCACACCGGCGAGTGAGTGCTACCACTCTCGGGTACGTGGCGAGAAAACTTCACCGCGACGACTCGTCCGAGCCGAAACCGAACTGGCGTCGCTGGGTGGAATCAAACAGCGGAAAAGCTGCCATTCATCGGTGGTGGCGGGACTTGAATCACCGCGAGCGTTCACATACAACTGTTTCTGACACGCGGCGAGTTGTAGACAAACTGATGGAAAGCGAAGGTCCGCGGGTTAACACGGTGACAATACGCAGCTCCCGGCTACCTGCTTTACGTTTTTATCAATCTGTAGCGGGTCTTTAGAACCTGTTTGGCCTCCACTGACCTCCAGGAGGCGCTAATGATTTGCCCACCGGACACTGGCGCTCCTAACAATGCCGCCGTTCACTAGTTATGTCCTCCAGTCGACGCTCGAGAACCGCCGAGCGAATTTCAAACACCGCAATAAAACAGTGAGAAAGAGCAGGTGAACGAGGAGTATTAATACAAGCCCTTGTCGGTGATTTCCTCGATGAGGCGGTATCCAAGCCAGATGGGATCGAGACCGGCTCCCTCGGCGTCAGCACTACAGATTTACCCTGGGGGAACTACTGGCTAACTCCTCCCCTCTCTCCTCTCGTCTCTAGTCCCTGACTCATGCAGGACTAGGTGAGAAACTCGGCAATCTACCCGGGAGAAATCCCGAACTCATCAACTCCTCGCGGGCGAGATGCGGGCAATGACGGACTAACTGGAGGTGGACTCGTCGGTCTGGTCTCCTATCTAATCTAGGCCAGCTCCGAGTGAGACGTGCCGTGGTACAGTGATACAGCGCCCGGTGCCCGAATCAGCTTCATCCGTGAGGGGGAGGCGTGATCATCGAAGCAGGAGAAATTACCCGAGAGAAACCCTTGTCAGGATGATAGGCCGCGCTCTGCGGTATCAGAGCCAGGGGTACACATGGGGGCAGTGATGGCGGAGTCACTGGGTTCATCTGTCAGGACGCCCGAGATGGACAAGCCAAGATTGTAGCGGTCAGCGGCAAGGTCAACAAGGGACGGTCATTCAGGGCTGATAACAGATACCATTAGATATGGCGCCAACATGTAATTGAGTGGATATCGGTAATCGATGACAATGCGCTGGATTTGGGTGTATTCTAGTCTTATTCTTCATATAAGCTTAGTGCATAATATCGCATAGTCATTCAAATCCCTGAGCAGTTATCTGGTCACTACATGCCAATTCGCATTCCAAAACATACATGTCCGTGCATATGAGTGTTTCTATTAAAAGTAATAGCTAAGTATCACTAAAACTGATACTATGGCTATAAACACATATCTAACGCTCCTATACCACCACGCCCCTCGCCAACCCCCAGTGCCAAGAACTTCCTACCCTAGCAACCTCTACATCCTAACACCGCGACTCGTACATAATAAATGAGTTCCTGAAGTCAGACTGACGTAGAGCCTCCCTATGGTCTGAGCATGTCCTCCTACAGATGTCTAACCCATAACCAAGCAGCTAAACATTTCAACCCCAAAATCAACTTTATCAGGTTTCTCCTGTTAGAAGGGAAGCAGCAAGAGAGGGATGGAAGGAAGTTTGTATTCCGGGTTAGCATGCTGTTAAACCTACTTTATAACGAGAGAAGGTCGCTCGTAACTTTCTGTTAACAAATAAATTGGATTAAGTTATCCTCGTTAACTCGTTCTCTGGAGCCGATAACCTGACAAAAATCTATTTCCAACTTGAACAGCTGCGCTGAACCCAAGCATTATTTGACGAAACAATTCACTTGTAGTGTAAATAAATGACTTAGTTTTTTCACAGGTAGCATAAATTTGCCAGAGCAACAAGGCAGGTTTATTAGTGAGAGAGTAAAAGGCGATCGAAGCTACTGGAGGACACGTCTCAAGTTTACATCTGCGGGCGTTTCTAAACGCACACATGATTAGAAAGTATGGGCTACGAGCTCCACCGTAGCTAGTTTATGTGCGCTGGCAATTGTCAAGAGTAAATGGCTGCAGAAACCCAGTTTGTGCCAGGGAAGCTAGCGATTTAGAACACCTGAAAAACTTATAATCATGATTATAAAGTTACGATGTTAGGCGCACGCGAGTTTACTTAACCTGTGCCTCGACATTTGGAACAGCATCAACTGGGGGTCTCTGGATTAGATAAAGGAAATTTATACGATACTAGATTAATACTGGAGAAGCTGTATGTAAAATCTACCCGCGTCCTCCTGAGGGCCAACCCCACATAACCACCTCCAACGAAGGTTCAACAAACGGTTATAATTTACAAACATCATGATCTCACGGAGAATGCAGGATAATCACCTGCTTATCGGACAGAAAGTGTCTAGCTGAATAAAACGGAATGCTGCACAGTTAGCCATGTAAACACAATTTACGACATAATCCCCGCGCTGAACATTTGAGTCCTCGCTCCAAATTACAGCCTCACTAAATCTGGGTGTTATTTTGATGAAAAAGTGGCACACAACCTACAAAAAACACGGAGGCCCTGCTATGGGAGCCGCCGTTTTAAAGTTTAAAGTTCTCAATTCAACTATAATCATACTGATTGGTTATGATGCTTCAGCAAAAGTAGACTGCAGCAAATTATAGAAAAAAATGTGGCATATGACAGTACACGTATGTGTCCTAACACGCTAGGATACAGACTATCTACACAATGATCATGTCATTTATATAAGGGCAATATTTTTGTGCTATTTGGCAATTTGGGGGCGAGAAGCAGACACGGTGCGATCATAAATCATAAACAGAACTGCCTGAGAGATTATGTAGTCCAAAAAAATGCATAATAATAAGCTGCCAAATTGCTCATAATGCTTACACACATCTCGAATTATGATATTTGATTGGAATTTCACTGAAAAGTTCACACAAGTTCAGGGGTGATTTACAGAGCTCATAATTCATAACTAATAGCACAAATACGTGTATGTCTGATGGAGTATATGTACATATGTACAGTGTAGCATACACTCGGGGACTCTTCCCTTTCAAGGCTTACCGTGGTTCCCTCCAAGGTAATGTTTAGTTACTGGCAGCGTGTATAACAACAACACATGTCAGACTGTGAAAACACTGACCACTTGATGTTTTACACAAACTAGTACTTGAGTTGTGCTCTAGGGCACACTTCAAAACTCAGGACAAGACTCTCCGGTTACTGTTGGTTACAGTCACCAAAAGTGGGTAATTGCTCCCCCCATTTGTCTGTTGCGACACCTCACTAACTACCTGCAGACCTATCCTTGTCCTTTAACATTTTATTACTTACTATGACCAAGGACATACCTTGAAACTTAGCAATTTTTGCGAAGGTACAATTAGGACATTTTCAGTGAATTTACATGCATAATTATATGATTTTCATATACATGTACCAGCAATACATTGCACTTATCATTAAAATATAGGACTATGACACTTTAATTAAATCGCATTTAAGGTAGAAAATTTTATTTCAGCATACTTTAGCTAAAAATTCCAATATGAACTCCTGCAGATCGTTCTTGCTATGACTTGTGAGTATTCAAGTGAAGTGGATTAAGTTATAAATGTAGGGGCTTAGCAAGTGAGGTGATGGGGGGATTACAATATCTATCATAGCCTCCCCGGGGGCTAATCTCCATCCAGGGGGCACTCAATCCCCCTCCCCAAATCTGTTTTAAATTGGTGCACCGCGAGCCAAGTAAGCAGAGACGGTAATTTGGAGTGATAATCCGGCACTGGCGGTGGACACGGGACCCGAGTGCATCAGCCTGCAGGCGGGCGGTGGAGGTGGTCAGCCAGGGTGCGGGGATAAACCCGTCAAGTAGTACCCCCGGTGTGCGCAGAAGTCCTCATCCACCCCTCCTACAGCGGCTAAAACACCGACCACGTCCAGCAGAAGACTGTGCAAAGTATATATGTAAACAATTCATCACGTATAAATGGGGTAAAATGGTTTGATCGGTAACCCGAGCGCTACTATTCTTGTCGTGTAATGGGAATCATGTGAGGGGGAACACCCCCTGGCTAGTTAAGTGTGACACTGCAGCTTATTGCTGTCCACTACTTCTCACCAGTGATTAATGGCTCGGGCGGCAGCTGTCAAATAGGCAGCCGGAATCACACGTATAGCGGGCAATGCCCCCCTGTTCTCGGGGATATAGCATGCCCAAGATCGGAACTTGCAGGCCGCAACACTTGTCCGCATTCTTTACACAGCAAATTGTTATAAACGATCAATTTAGCAATTATCCTGACAAGAACGTGAAGCACTGACAATTATGTACGAAAATATGATACTGTTAAATATCTCATTGTCAGACTAGACCGATGATGTTGTTGTGAATTGTTCATGAATCGTATCTCGATATGAAGCGAGAATCTCTGGTTGATGCAAAATGATTGAACGAGCAATGCGAAACATTCGTCAAACTGCTTTGCATACAACGGATGCGAGATCGCATGTAATAATAGAAATATATTAAGCCAAATGAAATATACATAAAAGCGATACCACCAAGAGCAAAGACGAGAATTTGCTTAGTCGACATCGTATTCAGTGAAACTACGTTATAAAAAAGAGTTAGGTGTCTCTGATTAAGTCTGATGAAGAAACTCTTTAATCACTTTTAATAAGAACTCGTTAGCCGTGATTAGATAAAGATTGATCGATCAGTCTCACGAAGGTCTCACCATCCGAGTCAACAACAGGAAAATGGCATCGCTCATTTTAAACCTCACGTCAATCCCTTGGTGAGTTAGCATTTCAGTTAAAGCGTACAAGAAACAAAGGGACTCGATGCCAGTCATAGATATTACCTAAACAAACATTCTTTAACTCCAGCATGTACGTATCTCTGCCTCTTCGTCGTTTCCCCGCAACTCATGGGTGCCATTTTAGTATTAGGTTCACAAATCAAACCCAAGCCATTACTGAATGGAAGCAGAACCAGCAACAGTTTTATAGACAAATAACAAATTGTGATATTTTACAATGCACGGCATGCATCTGGCAATATTACGCATAAGTCAAATGTGGCGTGAACTAAAATTAGTTTGCCGCGATGTGACCTGCCGACAAAGGCAAGACGTCTACCGCACATTTGCCCAAATTAAGAAAGCTGGAGAGACAGTAAATAATGCACAAGCAGTGTTTGACGGGGAACAAGAATGCAAAATGAGGAAATTGCAGTCAGAAGCGGGTTTATTCGCAGCTCCTCAGCTCAATGGCGGCAATCATGCGAAGGAGCAACACAATTTGTGCGGCTCTCCAGATGAGATGAGAACGCAGCGCGGAGGGCAGATTAAAGCCTCCAGCTGACTCATACACGAGGGCATGCTCGGAATAACCAGTGATGCGTTCAGGCCACTACTTACTCCCGCGACCTATATCATCATCGCTTCTATATGACAGCATAATAAATCACGCAGATACACAACGAGGATCAGTCGGAGTTTGGTGAGCAGAATGAATCGTCTGTAGATCTGACTGATCGCGTTTACAGATGATTCCTGAGATTACTCGGTCACTTTCTTGGTGTGATGTCATTCAGCCAGAAAAGGCAATATTGGATTCGGCTATGTGAGTTCACGCCAGCATTAAATTTGTCCATTCCATGTTTTATCTACGCGATAAACTCCATCGTGCATACACGTCCGAGTTCACATACCGTGCTTAATATGCTGCAACGGTTGCTGCATTGTTAGGAGACAGGTGAAAGATGCAGCGGTTATGAAAAGACCTACACCAGTCAGCTAACCATATGACACCCTGTATACGCCTATTTGGTTACCAAAGGAGGAATACATCACACAATAGCCGAAAGTTCTCTGGCTGTGACCTTCTAATTTACGCACCCTAGGTCAATCAAACCGCGATGGGAAGAGTGGAGAATAACAATGTACAAATTCCCTGCCCTCAAGAACCTTTAACATTTGACACACGGCGAACGTGGCCCGTGAAGCACCCCATGTCAGACAGCATACCGTCCAAGATAGAACAGAGAGAAGAACATATTCAAAACACCACACGCTGGGCCCTCCCACACAAGCTTCGATTTCGATGTTATTCGTCACGATCGTTTCTTTGCTAGATTTTATCACCATAACTGAAAGCTCTCAGATTTGCTCAGTCCTCTCTCTCGGGGAGGTGTTCGATTATTCATATTGCACGTATGGAAGTTACTGCATTAACGAACCACATCTCGAAACTAGAAATAGACGTAATAAAGCAGACACTGGGACGGTTTATTAAAGTACAAAATGTGCGTGAGATGAGGTAGACTGCGCATCTGTGTGCTCTCCATCACCGCTCTAATGCATAACAATACATGTAATTCACAGACAAACAACGAATCAACACGAGGATTTGTACCATTTAATAAAAGATGGGAACTGCCAGGCACCGGCTTAGCTAAATGTGAACTTACGATGAAATGCCACCCACTCACATCTAAGTAAAAATGTACGCTTTGTCAAGCGCACACAAAGCACGACAGTCTCGCGCTAGCACAACAGTTAACCACAAGATTGAATTTTACAACCGGCCGTGCACACCTTGTCTTTTCATTGCAAACGTGAAAACGGTTTCGCACATCAACACGCCGCCGGTTACAGGTCTTAATGCCGAACTATTCTGTAAAATCCGAGGGTATTTTATGATGACAAGGCGTTTGATTTGTCACCAGGTGCCCGCTGATTGAATATCATTTCCGATTGTTGCCTGTTCAATGCCCCTATCAATTGTTGAGGCTATCAGTTATACGCCAGTCTGAGTTTGACTTACGAGGGCTTCACTCAACCTAACACCTCTACATCCTGAAGCACTCACTGCGGCAAATAAACCATCATTATCGCGCCATTTGGAATATTTTCCTAGAAAGAATAGACCGACGGAGTTTGCAGTTGTAAAAAACGCCACCAGGAAAACAATCCCCACAGGAAGTGCTGACTTAATGGTCTTCTGTAAATTTGTTCTAGAGATGACGAGACGTTTTCTAATGATGAATATGGAGTTTCCTCTTTTTTATGAGAGCATAATGATTTCACTGATTTCGTGTGCTCGATTTCTCACCATTTATCAATATCTCGGCAGTTTTTACGCGGACGCCGAATGAATGCTGTTCATATTTGAATAGGATTTATCGTCAATCGCAGACATAACCGTCATAAACTTTGCTTGTTATAAATATGTGAGAAACACGCCAGTATTTGAGTACACAGACTTGGCGAGCCCAGGTTAAACATTAGTACTCGCCTGTCTCCACAGATCCGGTAGCCAACCCTGCTACTCTAAACTGAGCCCGGGGCTAGACAGAAGCAGGTACAGTTCTCCAGCCGCCTCAAGAGGTTGAATATCTCACAGCTTACACCGGCCTAATGGCGACAAGTTATACAGTACAACTCGTAATCCGCGCCTCTGGCCTCTCAAACTACTTCTGTTTATCTAATGAGGCAAACTGCTAAATTTTCCCGGAGAGTCATGGTAATAGTCAAGGAGGCCTGTATTTATAAGAAAAAACTCCAGGCGGGAAAAACTTCTGGGACAGATTAAAACAAAACAGGGCTGTACATCGAAACAAACTGCTGGTTACAGTGAGTTGTTTGAAGTTGTAATTTCTTCTAATAAAAATACATTAAGTTAATGATAGATGCTTGTGCGTAATCTGGAGGGTTTGATTGAAAGCGATCCGCACATACAGATGTGTTCATACCTCGTTGGTTTACATTCGTCAAACCTGGCGTCTCCACTGTCAGAAAACTTCAGCAGGTGCATTACTCCCATACACACCTTAACGCGGTTTATATCAGCAGAGTCGGGGCATTCAGATTAAAGTTCAAAGTCAATATCGCTGGGAAAGCAGGACATTTCCCGGTTGCCATAGTTACAGTTCCAATAACTGGTGCTCGACGGCATGAGGAGAGGACAAATTGAAAACAGTTGTAGAAATTAAAAAAAAAAATTCTTGGATCAGGAGAAACACCTCTGATGTAGAATTCCAGAATGAAAAAAACATCTACATGTACTTTCGTGTTTAATAATAGTTGAAACGAGCTTGGGTGCATAAGAACTGAGGATTTGACGTAAAATTAGTAATAACAAACACGAAATTAGCACCTGCACTTTCTGCAAAGTGTTCTAAGTCTGCATCATGGTGTAGATAGGTTGAATGGAAGTGATTTTCCAGACAAAACAAGAACCTCCGTTGAGGTTTGCTGGAATCGGATTTGCGGAACACAAGTGTTAAGTATACACAGGATGGCACTGGTATAGGAGATAAACCAGGGTCAGGGGATCTAAGTAAACACAGATACCTGTCGGAGAAAATAAAGACTTTCCCCGTCTACGTGTCCTTAACAATTAGTTTACAGACAACGGTGCATACATTGTACCTTCTCCTCCAGCGCCGGCAGATATACTAGCCGCTGTTCATCATTCGATGTGAGATAATGGGTGTAATCATAACACATAAAAGAGTGACTTACCTCCAGACGTGTGGGGCAAATCCGGGACAGCTGTCTTTACACCTTAGACACGGTCTCCCTTGATCAAGTGGGTGGCTTAACACAGGATGCTGAAATAGATACAACTAGGTTACTACTGATGCGTGGCAAAGAGATGTCGACGAGTTGCTAGCATAAGTTGAAATATGAGCGAACAATATCAAATCTCATGCATGTATGAAAGTTGTGCCACTTGAGGCCATTTATACATAAAATGTGTTCTTATCTGATTTTAGAGGGGCCCCAAATGACTAAATAATGCGTGTTGTGATAGGGAATAAGCTAAGCGGGACCCTTGAATGGTTCATTAAAAATAACTCCCCTAAACAATATTTGTACAACCAAAAAGGAATGGGCTGACAAAATCTCGATAAATAAAGAATTGCGCGCCTTCAAGAGCACTTGCATAAATACCTAAACAGGGGGAAAGACAGATTAAACGTAAGTAATGCATTGATGTTATTTAACCTCCAGGTTATATTGACACAAACCACAACTTAGCGTTATACTAATCTCCTTACATTTACTCAGCACGAAATTAATCAATCCTAAAATAAAAGAAAGCGGTGAATCGATTAATACCAACCTTACAAAGCCCTGTGTTATAATGCCTGAATGGGATTAATGGATCTCAAGGCAGACTGCCCGGCTAAAATAAATGTATTCGCTGACCAGGGATGCTTGGGGCTATCAGAGCTTGTCGCCAGCGAAATAACCATAAGTCTGGCTTGTGTGGCAATAAGTAATCGTAATGGCCTGTAATTAACCTTTTAAATGTTGGCTTACACCTGCCGTAGTGATCAAATGTTATAATAAAAGATAAAGGTTGCTGTTGGTGGCGACATGCACATGCTGTATAACATATCGATAACACTTTAATTATGTATCCATGCCGAAGTGGCAAGTAAATTTGATGTAACACACTAAACTATATAGGCTGGTGCTAAAACAAATCAATAGTGTTATCAGATCGAGATAACTTTCACCATTCGTAACCCGTGGGGATAACATTTGCTTTTACATAGTTCGCTTTAACATTTCAAAGACGGTTGTTAATAGATTGGCGCAGATTTCACCTAGGTGGGCGAAGTTGCGCAAGTATTTCTATTCGCTAATATCGAATAAACAATAAAGTTCACTCATAGCAGGCACTGTATGATACCAGAGTAAAACGGCTACCAAGGAATGTGCTGACCCCACCGCGAGAAAGCCGAATCAATAGTATTTGTCTAGATAAAAAATCAATGTAAAACACGCCGCCAAGGTAAACAGCAACTGTCTCCACTCTCGCAATGAGTTTTCATAGCTGAACATTTAACAACACCGCAACAACAACAGTTTAACCGATTCCCACCACTGAAATATCACAATTTAACAAGCTACGATAAGCGCAGATAAGAATCGATTAGGCCAAATTGATATGAGTTTAACTGTGAAAACATGTGAAGTTTTGTTATCTGACTAGAATAAGCTTGTCAAGGTTCCTCAGCTTGGTTCCTATTGTAAGCGGAGAAGTGTTATTAGCTTCAGGTGTTCCACATGACAGCACTCAATCTGGGATCAGTCGTTTACGTCGGAAATTTCAATCATTCACAACGTGAAACCGGGCACCTCTAACACTCGCAACTTTTGGTGAATACTTTACCAGCGCGGACTTACCGTCGGCGGGGAATATCCCGCAGTTTTAGCCTCGTACAGTAAGAGTTTTATCCGATTCTCCATGATTGGTGTCCTCCCGATGCACTTCACTGAGGTTCGAAAGTGGAGGCAAACATAGGGGCATTCCCCGTGAATAATGACGTCAAATTGGCGCCGCATAAAGGGGGATCCCGCCGCGGGGGCGTCTACACTCCGCTGCTGATAACTGGATGCGCCGTCAATTATCATAGCAACCAGGATTGACGTAACTACCAGAGTGCATGAAGGAATTTTCCAGGTGAATAATTCTGACGTTTGTCTGATGCTAAACTTTTCAACACCTTGAGGCAGGCTGTTCAGACTTGGCTGATAATTTTGTCTGAGTTGAAGCTCGCGCATAATTAGGTCTGGTGGATCATATAAATCATGCCTGATTCATACGCGATAGTACATTAGGCATGAGATTAATTCGAATATCTGCGCAGTCATCCGTGAACGGCTACAGAACATTTCAGGAAGTGCATCTGTCTAATTAGAGCAGTCTAATCCCGGCGGTAATAAATTCCACGTTCTTTTTCCCGGTTGCCATGGGAACTAAATCTGATAAATTGGTCAGCAATATTTCACAAGTTAAAAGGTCAATTATCAATAAAAGAGGGGTTCATATTTATGGGCTGACCAAAGAAGAGAGCAAATCAAGCAGGCGTGACCAGAAATAATTAATGGAAAAATAATGTTCAATATTTATTGTATTCCTCGGTGAAAACTACATCTGTCGCATATATGAAGAATGGACTGGCGAGATCTTGGCAAAGTTGCTACGAACCTCAACCTGACCCGCCAAAAAATTCCTTATTCATGAAGTTAATATATTTAAGTTATCTTGAAGAAATCTGCGAGACAATGAAAATGCAGCTGTAGAAAGATGACTAAGATAGTGTCAACTACAGGTGTAAGTTTCTAGGTCAATGAGCAATCAGCGATATGCTCCGATATTTCCTCAGATCAGATAGGGAGTTAGATAGCTCTGAAAGTTGTTCATTCAACAACCTAATTTTTATTCAGTAGATATTTGGAAGTTGTATATAATAATGATTCTTAGAAACAAATGACACACTTTCTAAGTTATCTCTGCCTAGTTGGGACCACACAAAGCCGAGTATTTTTGCAGCCAGGCGAGGACAAGGAAGGAGAGGCCTTTTCATGTCATAAGTTTCACCATCCCTCAGTTTAATAAATGATGTTTTCGTGGTGAAGTGAAAGCTGCAGTTTACGAGAAGACAGTAAGATATATCAAAGCCCACCTTCTGCAAGTGAGTTGCCGACATTTAGCGAGGATTACGACCTGTTGTATTGATGGAGGGGATTAACATGACAAAAAGGATGATAACTTACACCTACACGCTTCTACTTTAAACCCACTACTCGTATCTCACGGGAGAGACAAATCAGGCTTATCGTATCTAGAAACCTTTGTCTGGGATGAAAGGAATCAACTATATTGTTAAGCGTAAGGAATTTACATGGAGAACATACAGCAAATCGTGTAAGTTGAGAACATCCCTAGGTACATGTATGTCGAGGCATCGACTCGATCACCCCTTATCTGGTCAGTAGGATTGAACCAGTCGACATATTGGCACATATAACGCCACGTTAACAAATTTATTCAGAGTTATACTGATTCTGTCGCTAGCTGAATCTTTGACGTCTGCCGGGGTTCGTGAGCCGGATGACAAAATGGGTCACGGAAGACAAAGAGTCAATAACTGATGTTCAAAGCCGACATAAGGGAGATTGCGCGTTATTGTAAAGTTCATGTCCTGACAAAAGTCTACCCAAGATGAATGCTCACAATCAATGCACTTGACCCTGTGCGATGCCGGCGCAATTCTATCACTTTGTTGTTCCCGTTCTCTCGCACCCTAAATGACCGCCGGAATACATACATCATACCCAGGTATTGATTAAGTCACGGAGATGGATAATCTGGGGTTGGAGAGGTGGAGGGAATCATGTGGACACACCCCTTGTTCCCGACCCCAGCCCCAGACCCGATAACCCCGCCAGTGCCCCACACACCGGGTAAATCACCACAAATCAGACCAGCACCCCCGGCCCAGATGTGCTCCCCGCATCAGCACCCCATCATTTGACGATATTGACCGCTGCGGTCGTGTTTTGAGAATTAATAACGGCGTGTAGTGTTTGATGTGTCCACACCTGACCAGAGGAGGACGCGGCTCAGGGGGAGGACGAACCTCACGCGGCCTCCACTCGCCCTTTGTGCACACACGGGCCTGACAGGCCTCCAGTTGGCGAGCGCACCATTAAAGGTGACCCTGAGGTGGCCCGAGAGGAGCAATCATCCTCGGCGAGCTGTGTGTGCGCTTCTCTCGAGTAGTATGCTTGATGTAAATTAGGTCACTCAGCTGCTTCACCGACAGATTCAGCAAATAAACATGTGCGTGGAGGACATAATGGCGAAAACTGGCTT
>JAXGGS010259735.1:0-14877 GCA_035585475.1 Armandia brevis | reverse complement strand
TATTGCTGGTTTAGAGCAAACAACTAAACAAAGATATGCCGTATCTGGTGTAACTACTGATGTTCAATTTAAGTATGCTGATGCAACTTCAACTGATGTTAAGCTTGGTTATGCTTCTGGTCCAATCAGTGTAGCTTACACAGCATCTACTGGTGAAAACTACGACTCAGGTTACGGCGGCGATTCATCTTTTGTACTTAATGGTGGTAGCGTAAATAACATTGATATAGATGAAGAGCTTGATAAATCTAGCACTGCTTCTAGAATTGATGCTGGCTTTCAAGTATCAGATAACGTTGGTGTTAATCTACGCATTAACAACAAAAACGGCGAGACCAAAAACAAAGAGTCTGGTGAGAAATCAAAATCTGATTCTGCCTACACTCGTGTTGGTTTGACTGTTAAATTCTAATAGTTTTAGAATTACTCAAAAAAGGGAGCTTCGGCTCCCTTTTTTGTTGTCTGTTTGAAAGAAATTTTGAGTCAGTGAAGTGTGTATATGCCTGAGAAATAGCTATACTGCTCACGCTTTATATTCTGTATATTCTCATGCTCAAAAATCTGCTCCTTTGTTTGATACTGGTAGGCTTAGTATCTTGCGCTACAACATCAAATCAATCATCGACTGAAGAATCAACTCCTGCTATTGAAGTTGGTTTGCACGAGCTTGATCCATGGGAATCATGGAACAGGAAAGTGTTTGGGTTTAATGATTGGTTAGATCGTAATCTCCTAATACCTGTCGCTACTGGTTATACCAAAGTAACAACCAGCTCTATGCGCTCAGGTGTGAGCAACTTTTTTTCTAACCTTACTGAACCAGTGAGTTTCGTAAATAATACATTGCAGGGTGATATTGAAGGTGCAACCACTTCGGTTATGCGCTTTGCGGTAAACACGTTGTTTGGATTGTTTGGTGTGCTCGATGTAGCTACAGCTGTAGGAATGCGCTCAGATAAAGAAGATTTGGGGCAAACCCTTGGTAGTTGGGGTGTTGGTCAGGGTAATTATATTATGTTGCCTTTTATAGGGCCAAGTACGACAAGAGATATATTTTCTTATGCTGATAGGCTTTATTACGACTCGCTGTGTCCAGAGAAATTTCTGCAAACTGGCGATGATCTGTGTATTAGCGATGATAAAACTAGGTTTGCCCTGCAAGCCCTTAGCGTTATAAATTTACGTGCGGGCCTACTTCCTCTTGAAGAGTCAATTGTTGGCGATCGCTACAGTTTTATTCGCGATGCTTATTTGCAAAGGCGTGAGTTTTTAGTGCATGATGGGGAAGTACAGGAAGACGTTTTTGGTGATGAAGGTGAAGAAAACCTTGAAGGCCTTGATGATGCCTTTTAACCTTTATTTATAGACTGGTCAGCACTATATAGACCAGACTACTTCCATAGGCTAATACGCCAAGCCCAACAATCCACCCTAATTTCTGCAAGTGTCTTTGTATTTTGACAATTTGTGCGGTTTGCAATTTGTTTTGGGTGTGTATATGCGAAATTGCTTCGGCCTTATCAACCAGCGTTTGGGGCAGCTGCGGTAGTATTTCAACCCATGCTGGTGCTTGTTGTTTGAGTTTGCGAATCAAACCCTTTCGACCAAATTTATCTATCAGCCACCGCTCCAGAAATGGCTTGGCTGTTACCCATAGGTTAAGTTCGGGGTAGAGTTGTCTGCCTAGTGCCTCAATATGAAAAAGCGTTTTTTCTAACAGTACAAGCTGTGGTTGTACTTCCATATTAAATTGTCTTGCTGTTGTAAACAGCCGCATTACAACCTTGCCTAGGGATATGTCTTTGAGCGGAACAGAAAAAATTGGCTCGCAGACTGTGCGTATTGCTGCCTCAAGTTCTTCAATACGGGTATCAGGATGTACCCAGCCTGATTGCACATGCAACTGTGCTACCTGTCTGTAGTCTTGATTAAAAAACGCCATCAAATTCATGGCTAGGTAATATTGATCTTCGTCTGAAAGGCTACCCATAATGCCAAAATCAACCCCTACATAGCGTGGGTCAGACGGATTGTCTGGCAACACAAAAATGTTTCCGGGGTGCATGTCCGCATGGAAAAACAGGTGGTCAAATACTTGGGTAAAGAAAATCTCAACTCCCTTTTCAGCCAGAATTTTCCGGTCAATTCCGGCTTCTTCCATAGCGGCAACATCGTCAACGGGGATGCCGTAGATTCGCTCTTGGGTGAGTACGCGCTTACTGCATAGATGCCAGTAAACTTTTGGAACATAGAGCAGGTTGCTGTTGGTGAAGTTTCTTCCTAATTGCGAACAACTGGCTGCTTCTCGCTCCATATCGAGCTCGCATAAAATGGTGTTTCGATAGTCAGAAATAACCTGTTGTAGGTGTAGTGATTTACTCTGCGGCCAAATACGTTCAATAATTTTGGCTGTTCGCAACATGAGGGCGATGTCTTTTTCGATTGTTGTTTCTATGTTTGGCCGAATTACCTTAACAACTACTTTCTCACCCGTATGCAAGCTTGCACTGTATACCTGTGCAACCGAAGCAGATGCGAGTACATCTTGCCCTATGTCTGCGAACAGAGAATCGCAACTTGCGCCTAGTTCTTGCTCAATGATGGCGTGAGCAGAGGTATTGCTGAAGGCTGGTACTTTGTCTTGCAACAACGAAAGCTCTTTCATCATTGCTTCGCCTACCAAGTCTGAGCGCATGGATAGCAGTTGTCCAAATTTTATAAAAATTGGTCCCAGACCTATCAAAGCTAGTCTTGCTGATACGTAGGGATTCTGCGTTGCGTTTTTTTTGCTTGCGAAGGGTGTGAGTGTATTGCGTAGTACCCAAAATAACGTCTTAGATCGCTTACCCATGTATTTTGCGGGTATCAGTCGGTAAAGCCTATAGGCAAGGCATAGCCTGAGTATGTGTATTAGTCTAAACATAGCGTTATTACAGTTTGTCTATGCGTCTGCGTAACGCATCGGCTTTGAAACGTGCTGCTTGGTTGTCGTATATCTGAGAATCCCATTCTGCAGTGCTTACCGCCATATTGTTGGTGACAAGTGAGTGTGTCAGGTTGGTTGGTGCATCTTTACCGTAGCGTTTGGCTTGGTCTATTAATTGCCGAATCGCTTGTGCGATAAATGCAGCTCTAATATTGCCAAGATGTTCAGCTAGGGCGAGCTCCCAGTCTATGTGCACAGAAGAAAAAACGCTTTGCCAACTGTACAGCGTTCCGGTGTCACCCTGTACATGGATGCTATTGGTCGAGATTGCCTGTAATTTATCTGTACTGAGCATTAGTTTGAGCATGGCAAGCATGTTTCCAGAAATAGACAGAGAAGCCTGGTCTTGCTCTTGTAGTAAGGATAGTTGTATCCCTGTTTCGGTTGTATGCAAACGAATCGCTATGTCTGCATCGGTGATTGTGATATGCAGCGGGTTGTCTTGTAGTTTTTTAGCCTTTTCTGGGTGGGATAGCAATGCATTTGCAAGTAGGCCGTTAAGCCTAGCCAGCATGGGGGGATTAAGAAGCATTTGAAAGGGCCATTGCATGCAGGGATTGTACTGCCAGACCGTTAGTGTTTTGCATTGCAATACAAAATATGCACGCAAATTGTTTGTACCCGCGTTATGGAGATACCCATACACGCTTTAGGATGCGTGGACTGCCATTGCTTGCATTTGCAAACAAAATTTCTTCGGTGCAAGCAAGGCTGTCTTTGGTAGCACTGGTCACTATTTTGGCATAACGCCATGTGCCGCCTAGTTGTTGTTCTGCAGGTAGGGTAGGGTCAATTTCAATCTGACTTTGGTTGCTGGTAGCGGCAAATACAGCAGGACAGGCTGTATGCAAACTGCCGTTTGACTGCAAACACAAAGCGCCACTGTATTGATCCCAATTGTTAATGTTAGTGGTAACAAGGGTGCGCATAATTTTTTGGCTCGCAGATAGGCATACCTGCCGTAATTGGGTGCTTGCGGTATGATGTCTGGCAAATACCTGCTCAAGCCTTGCTTGTTCAAGGCTAAATAGTGTGACAGCCGCTAGCATCCCCAGTACAACAAGCACCACCAGCATGGCATTTCCAGAACAGTTCTTCATACCGCAACTCTATGAAAGTAGTTTTGGGTTGATGAAAGTATTGCATGTGCCAATAAAAATGGCAGTGAATAAAACGACAAAAGAGATTAGATGGGTATGACAAAAGTAGCAGTTATTTACACAGGAGGCACTTTTGGCATGATCGGTGGTGCGCCGTTACGTGTACAACCGCTTAATACATTGTCTCCTTGGCTGCCTTTCGTTGATGCCGCCAATACAAGCTATAGTGTGGATGGTTATAGGTTCCAGATTTCGCTCTCTACGAAGGATACCTTGCTTGATTCTTCTCAAGTGAAATTAGGCGATTGGGAGTGGATGGCACAAACCATTGCCGTGCTTGCTGCATCGAATGATGGTGTAGTGATCATTCATGGCACAGATACCATGGCCTATACCGCAAGTGCATTGCACTATATGCTGCCAAATCTTTCTTTCCCCGTGGTTTGCACTGGAGCGCAGATACCCCTAGATCAGCCAGAGAGCGATGCGCTATCAAACCTGCATACAGCCCTAGTGCTTGCTGCACAGCCCGTAGCAGGGGTTTTCCTTGCGTTTAATAAGACAATTTTTGCTGGCATCCAAGCAAGTAAGCATAGTTCGGTTGACAAAGCAGCTTTTTCAGCCCCAGCATCTGTCCCTATGGGTGTGCACAATGAGGAATCTATCCGTTGGCATGTTTCGCCTCCGCAGCTACCACGAAAGACCAGCTTGCAAATAGATCACTTGCAAGACGGCGTAACGCTTGTATGGCTCAACCCAGCTATGTCTGAGCAATCACTGTATGCAGCGTTAACGGATCAGCATAATCGTGCAGTGGTTATTTGCAGTTACGGTGCAGGTAATGCCAGCTTTTCTGCGCGTATAGTTGCAGCTATGCAGGCTGCAAAAAAGCAGGGCAAATTACTGGTACACCTCAGCCAGTGCAGGCACGGTGGGGTGGATACAACTAAATATTCCACTGGTGCCGTATTGTCTGACTGGAATAATGCCGAAGATATGACTATTGAGGCCTGCATAGCCAAGACTATGTGGGTACTTGGCGATGCAAGTAGACAATGGTGTGATCGCGCCTGATGCTTCTTCTACTCGGCCTTATTGCTATTTTGGCTTTGATAATTGGGCCAGGTTTTTGGGTATCCAGAACCATGAAACGCTATGACTATGTACTCGATTACGCACCAGGGTCAGCAGAAGAACTGCTAACGCACTTGTTAGGGAAACACGGTATTACCGATGTCTCAATTGAAGGCGGTGGAAACGTTGATTATTACGATCCGACAAGCAAAAAAATATGCCTACAAAACAGGTACCTAAAAAGCAAGAGTCTTGTAGCAATAGCTGTAGCCGTTCATGAGTTTTCTCACGCTCTGCAAGATCATCAGGGATCTGTCGTACTCAGGCTACGAACCAGTATCGCCAAGGCCTTGAACGGTTTACAGCCGCTGGTCATGCTGTTCGGTGTGGTGGGGCTGGGGTTGTTGGCGGTTAGGCCGGCCATTGGTATAACCATGCTGGTGATTGTGCAGATGGTTTTTGTTACGCGAATACTATTGCACCTTGTGACCTTGCCGGTCGAGTTAGATGCAAGCTTTGGCAAGGCTTTACCAATTTTGCGTGAAGGGCAGTATATTCATGAAGAAGACATGTTGGGGGTTAGAAAAATACTTGCAGCTGCATCGAGTACCTATCTGGCAAGAGCCTTGCTTGATCTACTTATTGTGGGTAGATTGCTGGTTTTTAAGCGCTGATTACACAGCTAACTTGGCATTGTAGGGCAATCCCGTTATCCTCCCCGCTCCCCATATGAAGCAATTGTTGATTATTAGATGATAGACATAAAAGATTTGTTCAGTAACTGGGAGTTGCTGGCCACAGTCGGCTTTGCTGTGTTGATGGTTTTTCTCTCTCAGCTCGGTGGTTTAGTGGTACGGCGTTTATTGCGCAAGATGGTGACCCGTGCCAAACGAACAAACAATTGGTGGGATGATGCGTTTGTAGAGGCAGCCATTCCTCCGGTACGCTATGCCTTTATGTTTGCTGGCGTTTTTATTGGTTCTGGCATCATCAACACGCATACTTCTAGTGAAATACTGAGCCGAATACTGGGTTACAGCTCCAGTGTTTATTTTCTGTTATTCGGCTGGTTTGCATGGCGATTCATTAAGTTTTGTGAACAAAACCTGATTGCATCAGAACAGAAATCTCCAGGTAAAAAGAAACGCGATGTAACTACCATAGGCGCTGTCGGAAAATTGATGCGGTTCTCGCTATTTGTGGTTGTGCTACTGTTGATATTGCAAAACCTTGGGGTGAATATTTCTGGTTTGTTGGCTGCCGGTGGTATTGGTGGCTTAGCCGTTGGCTTTGCTGCTAAAGACTTGCTGGCGAATTTTTTCGGCGGGATTTTGCTGTACATCGAGCAGCCTTTCAGAGTCGGTGATTGGATTCGTTCAACCGAGAATAATATTGAAGGCACAGTAGAAGAAATAGGCTTGCGAATGACCAGGTTGCGAACATTCGATAAGCGCCCCTTATATGTACCCAATTCGTTGTTCAGCAATACGGCGGTTGAAAACCCCTCGCGTATGACTAACCGGCGAATCTACGAAACTATAGGTATTCGTTATAGCGACGCTCCTAAAATGACCAGCATTGTGCAAGATGTGATGGCTTTTTTAACGACGTGTGAGCTGATAGACCAAAAACAGACAATGATTGTGAACTTCAACAGTTTTGCGCCTTCTTCGCTCGATTTTTTTGTGTATTGCTTTACGCACACAACCAACTGGGTTGCCTATCACCAAGCCAAACAGGAAGTACTGCTTAAGATATTGCATATTGTTGAGCAACATCAAGCAGAAATTGCTTTCCCAACGTCAACACTATTTGTCCATAAGGACACCCCCCAACAGTAGGAATTTTTAATGCCAGCAATTGCAGAGATTAGAGCACTAGAAGTGCTAGATTCGCGCGGGAACCCCACTATAGAAGCGCAGGTTTGTTTGAACGACGGTGCTACCGGTAGCGCCATAGTGCCTTCGGGTGCCTCAACTGGTAGCAAAGAAGCTATTGAGTTGCGAGATGGTGGTAGCAGGTATATGGGGAAGGGAGTTACAGCAGCTGTAGCTAACGTAGTGCAGGATATTGCTTCAGCGTTAAAAGGCATGGATGCTGCTGGGCAACAAGCCATTGACGACACTATGCTGACCCTGGATGGCACACCGAATAAAGCTAAACTTGGTGCAAATGCATTGCTAGCTGTGTCGCTTGCCAATGCCAGGGCATGTGCTGTTAGCAGAAAAATTCCACTGTACAAACACCTTGCC
Organism: Armandia brevis; assembly: GCA_035585475.1. Lineage (NCBI taxonomy): Eukaryota > Metazoa > Annelida > Polychaeta > Opheliidae > Armandia > Armandia brevis. Next base: position 7,465 of record JAXGGS010259735.1, on the reverse strand, counting down.
GAATTATGGGGCAAGGATGAGATGAGTTTACCTGTGCCGATGATGAATGTAATTAACGGCGGTGCACACGCAGATAACAGCATTGATGTGCAAGAGTTCATGATTCAGCCAGTGGGCGCAAGCAATTTTGCCGATGCCTTGCAGTGTGGTGTTGAAATTTTTCATGTGCTTAAATCTATTCTTAAATCCAAAGGGCTGGCTACCAGCGTCGGTGACGAAGGTGGGTTTGCGCCTAACCTTGCATCGAGTGCTGAGGCGCTTGCGTTGCTTACACAAGCAGTAGAAAAAGCAGGGTACAAGCTAGGCAAGGATGTGTTGTTTGCGCTTGATTGCGCTTCTAGTGAGTTTTACAGCAACGGGCAATACAGTGTTGAAGGCCAGCAACTTGATAGCAATGGCATGGTTGATTATCTGGCAAAACTATGTAGCGATTTCCCTATTGCATCTATTGAAGATGGCCTGGATGAAAATGACATACCAGGCTGGAAAGCACTTACAGAAAAACTTGGCAACAAAATTCAATTGGTTGGCGATGACCTGTTTGTCACCAATCCATCTATTTTGCAGCAGGGTATTGCCGATGGCTTAGGCAATGCTGTGCTCATTAAGGTAAATCAAATTGGTACGCTAAGCGAAACTATGCAGTGCATGCATATTGCCGCTGAAGCTGGGTATGCACCGGTGGTATCGCACCGTTCAGGCGATTCAGAAGATGCTTTTATTGCTGATCTGGCCGTTGCAACTGGTGCTGGACAAATTAAAACCGGCTCCCTGTGCCGTTCAGATCGGGTAGCTAAATATAACCAGTTATTGCGTATAGCTGGCAGTGAACCACAGCTTGCCTATGCTGGTTTGCAAGCGCTCCGCTATAGCGCCTAACTACAGGGAGTTTGCACGTGTTTCGAGGCCTATTGTTTATTGATTTGCTCAGTCTCTTGCCAATGTTGCTGGTAGGGGGCTGGGGTGCTCTGAGTTGGGTGCTTATTACGGGTGTAATCGGCTTATTGGGGTTGTTGATTAGCTTCTCTCAACTTGTTGGTGCTATGGAAGTGATGCGCACTCGGCAGTTGCAGGGTATGGCATCGCCAGCTTTAACCGTAATTGCTTTAATATCGGTATTGTTGCTACTCCCGGGGCTTATTAGTGACTTGTTGTCGGTTTTAGCCGGTCTAGTCTTTTTAAGCTTACGCAAGCAAATACGCCGGCAAAGAGCGCAGACAAGTGGGCAGCATTCAGGCACTGAACACACAGCATCAACAGATAGCGCAAAGCAAAATAGAAATGTTGTGGATGTGGAGTTTGAGGTAAACGACGATCAAAAAAAGTAAAAACAAACAGATACTTAGCCACACCTAGTTAGGTTTGTTATGGAATTGAACGTGTATTATTGTCGTCCAGCCGGTGTGAACAGGAAACAGAATGCTTGAGCTTCAAACTTTTTTTGCAATGGAAGGGCATGGTGTCTATGTTTGGCCTACCTATGCCTTAACGCTATTGTTATTAGCCTGGCTTGGATTAGATGCAGTACGGAAACACCAAAAGGCCACTAAACGTCTACGCATGTTAGATGTAATGGAACAACACAAGGAGCGTGTAGATGCACCCACACCGTAAAAAACGCCTGTTATGGGTGATTGGTGCAATGCTATTGCTTGGGGTAGGGGTTGGCAGCATCCTTGCGTCGTTGAGCAATAATCTTAATGTGTTTTACACGCCCTCTGAAGTGCTTGCTGGAGAAGCCCCGTTAAAAAGGACTATTCGGATAGGTGGTTTAGTTGTTGAAGGATCGGTTGTGCGCAATAGCGGCATTGGCGCTACATTTCGGATAACGGATACCAGTAAGGATATTCCAGTCGCGTTTACCGGGATACTTCCAGATTTATTTCAAGAAAACCAAGGGGTTGTTGCCGTTGGAGTACTTGATCAAAATATGGTTTTGCAGGCTGAACAAGTGCTGGCCAAACACGATGAAAAATACATGCCTCCAGAAGCAGCAGAGGCAATATTGCGAGCACAGAAGCAGGCACAAAATTAATGCCCATTTTTTTACTTAGTGCTAGCCATCACAATGCAGACATTGCGCTGCGAGAAAAGCTTGCGGTAACGCCAGCAAGACAAAACGCTGTGTATACGGAGCTTATGCAGCAACAGGGTTTGGCGCAGTTGATGATAATGAGTACCTGCAACCGAACCGAAATATATTGCCTAGTCGATAGCAAACAAGCATTTGCTAATGTCATACGCAAGTTTGCTTCTTTGCAGGGTGTGGACGGTTCGTTGCTGGCCAAGCTTACCCAGGCAGAGGGGGATGATGTATATAAGCATCTACTTCGCGTTGCATGCGGCATTGATTCTATGGTGATTGGTGAGCCACAAATTTTTGGTCAAATAAAGTCTGCATATAGCATTGCTAAGCAAATAGGTGCGTTAGGTAGCGAGCTAGAAGTGCTTTTCCAAAGTTGCTTTTCTCAGGTGAAGGATATACGCACCACTATGCCGCTTGGACGCCAGCCGGTGTCTATAGCATCGACGGCAGTTGCATTGGTACGGCGTATTTATTCCAGTGTAAAAAACAAACATTTGGTGTTGATTGGTGCCGGAGAAACCATTGAACTGGTGGCCCGCTATTTTATTGGTGAGGGTGTAGAAAACATAACCATTGCTAACCGCACACTCGACAATGCACAGGCACTTGCAGACAAGTTTGCAGCCAAAGCTATCGCTCTGTACGACCTGCCCGATGCCTTGCAAAGTGCTGATCTGGTGGTTACTGCTACATCGAGCCAGCTTCCAGTTATCGGTAAAGGAAGCATAGAAGGGGTGATGCGCGCGAGACGCGATAAGGCTATGGTGTTGTTTGATTTGGCCGTGCCGCGTGATATTGAGCCGCAGGTAGGCGATCTAGACGGTGTTTACCTCTACAGCATTGAAGATATCGGCAAGTTAATTGAAAAAAACCGCCAGCAACGGCAAGAAGCCGCTGGTGCTGCTAATGAGCGCATTGAACAAGCTGTACGGCTGTATAGAAACCAATCCCATGAAATGCGTGTTGGCCGTGAACTTGTTGCACCATTCCGCTCTAATGCCGAAACCATTCGGGATAAAGAACTTGACGATGCAATGGTGCTACTTAGCAAGGGAGAAATACCCGAATTTGTGCTGTATACATTAGCGCATAATCTGACTAAAAAGCTATTGCATCAACCGTCGGTACAGGCAAAAAAAGCGGCCGGAGATGATCAATCTACTATTGAAACCATGCAGGATATTTTGCTTGCTGATAGTCAATATACCCGCCACTGAGCGATCGGTTGTGGTCGACAACAACTTGTTTCAGAAGTTAAAAAACGATAGACGGCATAGTTATGATTTATATGCTTATTTTGCATTGCACTCAGACAGGACAAACTATTGAAACCAACTTCATTGTTACGTAAAAGTGCTACCTTTGGCGGCACCACTTTGCTGTCTCGTGTATTGGGTTTAGCGCGTGATGTTGCTGTTACCACTTCCTTTGGTGCGGGTTTGATGACAGATGCTTTTTACGTGGCGTTTCGTCTGTCAAATCTCTTTAGAGCCTTTGTTGCAGAAGGGGCATTTTCGCAAGCATTTGTGCCGAATTTAAGCAAGGTTGTTGAATTTGAACCGCATAACCAATACAGGTTTGCAGGGTGGATTATGGTTGCTCTTGCGTTCTCGTTGGGCATTCTGGTTACGGCTATGGAACTGGGTGCACATCAGGTAGCCAGTGTTATTGGTTGGGGATACAGAGACACGCCTGAGCAGCTCATGCTAGTGACAGATATGCTGCGCATCACTCTGCCTTATTTGCTTTGCATATCCTTGGCGGCTTTTGCTAACGCTATTTTGCAGACACATAATCGGTTTTTTGCGGCGGGCATATCTCCGGTTATTTTGAACATTTGCTTGATAATTGCGGCGCTATGGTTAGCACCCTATTTTTCTATTCCGGTCTATGCGCTTGCCTGGGGTGCTTTTGTTGCTGGAATATTGCAATTGTTGCTTCCTGTTGTGCAGTTGATTGCCTTGGGGCACTTTCCCAAACCCAGATTGAAAGATAGACATCCTGCTGTCGGCAAAACTTTTCGTATGTTTGTTCCTGTGGTGCTGAGTGCTTCGTTGGTACAAATAAGCATGGCAATAGATACCTTGCTTGCAACCTTTCTCGAAACAGGGAGTGTGACCTGGCTCTATGTGGCCAATCGCATGGTTGGTTTCCCATTGGGAATATTTGGTATTAGCATAGCTTTAGTGGTACTGCCGGTGTTGTCGAAGAGTCGTGATAACGAAGCTTTTGCCGCTACTTTCCGCTGGGCATCATCTATGGTATTTCTTGTTGCCATTCCAGCAACTTTTGGCTTGTTCGCATTAGCAGAATCCATCGTGATGACACTGTTTCAATACAACGAATTTAGCTATAGCAGTGTGATTAAATCTGCATCGGCAGTGCGTTTTTATGCATTAGGGCTTGCCGGTTTTATGTTTGTAAAAGTGATGCTGAATTGCTTCTTAGCCACAGAAGATGCAAAAACACCTATGTATACAGCGCTGATTGTGGCAGTTATCAATATAACTATGAGTTTGACTCTTATGCAATTTATGGGGTACAACGGGTTGGCTTTATCAACCGGTATAAGTGCATTATTGCACGCCAGCATTTTGTACGTTATCGCTGTAAGGCGCAAACTTGTACCAGCGCATTGGTTGATGTACGTAAAAGGCCTACGCTTGTTTGTTGCTTCAATTCCTATGGCTGTTGTGGCTTTTCTGCTACAGGGCCCTGTTGGTGCTTGGCTTGATTATTCGGTTCTTGAAAGAATCGGTGCTCTAGGCATGTCTATTGGTGCTGGGGCTGTGGTGTTTCTGGTGTGTATGTTGTGTATGGGCTGGAGGCTGAAAGAAATACGGGCATGAAAGATGAGTGTGTTCTCGCCATTGGTAATTTTGATGGTGTGCATTTAGGGCATGTATCTCTAATAAGGGAATTATTGCGGATAGCAAATGAACTGGATTTACCAGGACATGTGCTTACATTTGATCCATTTGCAGAAGAATTTTTTGCCAGAGGCACAGGAGCACAGCAAAGAATTATTACCATTGAACAACGTATAGATTTTTTGCTCGGGTTGGGTGTGTCGCACGTTGAAGTGGCCAAATTTGATGAAGAATTTTCTCGCATCAGCGCTCCTGACTTTATAACCAGACTTGTGCAGCATAGATATCAAGCAAAGGCTGTAGTGGTTGGCGAGGATTTCCGTTTTGGCCATAACCGTGTTGGTGACATTGCCATGTTGCAAGAACTTGGCACAGCACAGGGTATGCAAGTGGAGGTAGTACAACTTTCTGGTAAGGCTGTTAAGTTTTCTAGTAGCGCCGTGCGTACATCTCTGGTTGCTAATCAGCTAGCGAATGTAAACACAATTCTTGGGTACAGTTTGCAGTTAACTGGCAGGGTTGTTGCCGGTGATCAGCGAGGTAGAAAACTTGGGTTTGCAACAGCCAATATCGAACTGGATACCACGATTGGCGGTTTGCGTGGTGTATTTGCAGCAAGCATTGAGATTCCAGGAAAAGGTGTGCACACCTGCGCGGTTAACATTGGAACTAGACCAACTTTCGATACAGGTAGGTTGGCGTGCGAGGCGCATGTTTTTGACTATGACGAGGACATGTATAACGCAAACATCACGCTTTGGTTGCATACGCATATTCGTGATGAACAGCGTTTCGCCAATGCAGATGCGTTGGTACAGCAGATACGACAAGATGTGCAGCGAATTCGGGATATAGCCCAAAGCACATCCTTCTCTTTAGCGCCAACGCTCGATAAGAAACATAGTACCTGTGCAGATTTTTGATCTTGCAAACCCGCTAGATTGTGTGTGGATACGTGACCACATTGCTAATGGGGGTGTGGTTGCTTGCCCAACCGAAGGCGTATGGGGACTGCATTGCAACCCGAATAATAAGCAGGCTGTAGAATTGATTTGTGCCAGTAAACAAAGGCCACTAGATAAGGGTTTGCTACAGGTCAGTCAGTCCAGACAAACCTTTGCGCTTTGGGAGTCTGGGTTAACGCCTAATCAGTCTAAACAACTGGATGCTTGGCCCGGCTTTATGAGCTTTGTGATTGAAGATAGAGCGCGTATTTCATCGCCTTGGGTTTCGCAAATACGGGATGAAAAGCAGTATGTTGCCTTTAGAGTGACTAGGCATCCGTCTTTATCGAGATTGTGCGCTTTGTTGGATGTTCCATTGGTATCTACTTCAGCTAACTCTGCAGGCGCACAACCTGCAACAGATATTGAAAGTGTGCAATTCTATTTTGGGTCGCAGTTTCCTTGTGTGGCTGGTAATGTCAGCATGCCGGGAAAGGTGTCGCCATTGATTGATATAACAACTGGGGAGCGTTTACGTTGAGTCGTATAGAGAAGGTGCTTGATTATTTTCAGCAGTTACAAGAAAACATATGCAGTGAATTGGAAGCATTGGATGGAAAAGCCAAATTCCAGGTAGAAAATTGGCAAAGCAAACTGGGTACGGGTTCTACCAGGGTGATAACCGAAGGTGCATTGTTTGCAAAAGGCGGGGTGAACTTTTCGCACGTAAAAGGGGCGCAATTGCCGCCTAGCGCATCAAAAGAACGAACCCATTTAGCGGGGAAACCTTTTGAGGCACTCGGAGTTTCACTTGTATTACACCCAATAAATCCCTATGTGCCGACAACACACATGAATGTACGTGTATTTACAGTGGATACCGATGACGAGCAGTGTTGGTGGTTTGGCGGTGGTTATGACCTAACTCCCTATTATGGGTTTGTTGAAGATTGTATTCATTGGCATAAAACGGCAAAAAGTGCATGTGATGGCTATGGTGAAAATGTTTATCCAGAATTAAAACGGCGCTGTGATGCGTATTTTTATTTACGTCACCGACAGGAACCACGTGGCATAGGCGGGGTGTTTTTCGATGATTATCAACTTGATTCGTTTGACACAACGTTTGCGTTTGTACAAACAATTGGTGATTCGTTTTTACCTGCGTATGTGCCAATAGCAAAAAAACGTATGCACACTACCTTTGGTGACAGGGAGCTTGCCTTTCAGCAGGTTAGGCGTGGGCGCTACGTAGAATTTAATCTTGTGTATGACAGGGGAACGTTGTTTGGCTTACAGTCTGGCGGACGTACTGAGTCTATTTTAATGTCGCTTCCGCCATCGGTACAATGGCACTACAACTGGCGCGCTGAACCAGAATCACCAGAGGCACGGTTAACAGATTTTTTCTTGCAAGATCAAAATTGGGCGGAGCAGCAAATAGATGCTTGAGTTACTCACAAAGCCTTTATTACCCCAAAAATACTGATTTATGGTACATTCCGTATAACTTTTCGGCTCCCCCTACAAAAAACGACGGAAGTTCCGTCGTTTTTTTTTGTGCA
>JAXGGS010259624.1:0-14880 GCA_035585475.1 Armandia brevis | reverse complement strand
GTCAGGTCCAAGGCCTCAGTAAGTTTTATACTCATCATTACACATGTCAGGTCCAAGGCCTCAGTAAGTTTTATACTAATCATTACACATGTCACGTTCAGGGCCTCAGAGAGAGAGAGAATCTGGTTTAAGAAAACAGGAAGACACTAGCAAATGCTGAATGCAAACAAATTGTACATAATATACTTAGTGATAATTATTAAGTGTTAACAATGAGATGTTATAATTTCAGCCCAGTCCATGAGAGACCACTGTGAGCCAAACTCCGCCGCTGCAGGTCCACCACCACACCCTGCAATGAGGTTAGTTACCTATACTACTTTCTAATACTACTACACGACTGTACAACTTAACACTTCAGAACTATCATTATTTATACCAGTTATACCGAAAATACTAGGAACCTCATTTAGGAAAATTTCCACGATTTAGAACCCTTTTATTTGTTTTGAAACAGAACAACTACATCTAATATGACTTTTAACAGAGCATTAATGTTTATAATGTTTGTTTAAAATTGTTTGATAGTTTTACATATATATTTTATGCTGGTTTTACGAATATAATTTATGTTGGTTTTAAATGTATAATCTATGCTAGTTTACATGTAGAATTCATGCTGGTTTACATATATAAGTTATAATAATTGTTTGATGGTTTTACATGTATAATTTATGCTGGTTTTACATGTATAATTCATGCTGGTTTCCAGGAGACGCAGAGCCGCTCTTCCACGCGCCCTCGGCTTCTTCAACAACATGATCAATGTCATGGCCAGGCGTTAAATCCAGGAACAGACCCGAATAAACAGGCACTAAGCCGATAACTCATCTAAATAATCATGTAATTGCATGAATTTCGGATAAATAAACAAGCATGTTCTCAGTATCTCTGTGTCGATGATTTATTTAAAGTACTGGGATATTTTTCATACCTACTTTTCCACTTATGAGTTCTGCTTGATCTCATTATTTCATTTGTACATGAGCTGAAGTAGCGTGAAAACTTTCATCAACATGAAGCATTAAATAAAGATGCTCGTCGTACGACCGAATAAACAATGAACCCAACGAACCGCATAGTAATTATACATCAATACATATGCCAGGGTTATAGAGGGGAATTGTATCGGGTTTTTTCATCAGCTGTATCGGGTTTTTTCATCAGCTGCCGCATTGTTTTATTTAATTTAATTAATTAATCATTACCTGATCCTGTGATGCATGAGAAGCCATCAGCTGGCAGAGAGACAATTCAGTACTGCCACGTGGCCGGTCTACAGGGAATAAATCTCCTCATTTATCAGGGTTATATTCATCTACTTAGACCGGAGTTTGATATAACAATACAAATATATATAGATATCACAACTTAAGGATGAGAAGGATGCGAGGTGTCTTATATCTGTGTTTGATGACTCTGTCTTCTGGTGTTCAGGGGGAGGAGGACGAGATCATTGATGATAAGGATCCGTACAAGGTGAAATTTAAAATGGAGGTTTTAAAGAAACCGGAAACATGCGACCGGGAGACGAACATCGGGGACAAACTGACGGTGAAATTTACAGGAAAGGTCGCTAGATCGGGAGTAGTATTCGATACCAGGTAACACAAAATAAGGATTAAAAATTAAAACATTCTATTCATTGTTGGGTTCAGTCATTCAGAGGTCCACATCTCCGCCGTTAACATTTTATGTTTAAGAACCTGCTGAAACACGTATCAAATCTGAATATTGATACTTATTTCTCGGATTTCATACACAGTGAGAACAGGAGGAAACCTTTCTCCTTCACCCTGGGAATGACGGAGGTGATTCCGGGCTGGAAGTTTGGGTTGGAGGACATGTGTGTGGGAGAAATCAGACATCTTATAGTTCCACCGCAGTACGCTTATAAAGATTTGGCGAGAGGTAAGATAAATATATTCTAAAATACAAGGCTGGACAACGTCATCAGCAGACCGGGAAGCTGAATCCACTATTGAATAACCCTAGTAATGATATCAATATTTGATGACAACAGGTTTATATGACTGATGTTATCTTATACGGATGATGAATGCGTGAAATTTGATAAATATTGCTCAGCCAATAAGTCCTGCAGCAAACCCCGGTAAACGATCCCAGGTGAATTGTATCATATTTCTGTAACTAATCTTGGTTTAACATGATTATTACAGGGAAGGTTCCACCACATGCGGTTCTGGAGTTTGAGATCGAGTTGATGGAGATCGGGGAGGGGGACACTCCGGAGAAAATGTTTAAACACATGGACGCTGATGGCGATGGTCGTGTCAGTAAGAAAGAGGTGAGGCAACCTTTATACTTATATATACTATACACACGTGTGCATATATGTAGCATGCATGAGTTGCACTTGGTATTGTATTATAAAACGGCGTATTTTAATTCACAATTTAATCCTCATCCCATTTATTGAGATCTGAATGTCACATTAAGAATCATTCTATAAGATCAACATATGATGATAATTTGCTGTGGTTTGTTTTACACACCATAGGACAAGCATTATTAGGGCAGGATTCTTTTAACGGACATGTTTTACCGATTAAGGAATAATTAAAATTGTGAATTTGTGGGCTGTTTTCCTAGATAATGGAATGATTAAAATTGTGAATTTGTGGGTTGTTTTCCCAGATAAAGGAGTGGATTCTGGTGAATGCAGAAATGAACGTACCCGCGGAGGAATATGAGAAGCTGACCTCTAACCCCGACAGTTTAAACCCGACGATAGAGGGCGCTCTGAAGGAGGATGACGCCAATGGAAACGGTTACATAGAATGGTTCGAGGTGCAGACCAGGTGGAACAAACATCTCTATGTCCATGATGAGTTATAGACAAAAAACAAAAGACCATTTACGAATTAATGTTATTTTCAATATTTGAATGATATTTTGTAAACGAAAGCGTACAGAAATACCTCATGAAGTAAAAACATCAGAAATAACAGAAGTTGTCATAATTAGATTTGTATTTACTTTTTATTTCAAATTTAATTCAACAGAAGTATTCTACCAAAAAAACATTCGAAGTTAAGTATTTTATAGTAATTTTTTTCTGTGGGTTCAATCTCAAAAGAATATTTAAGAAACTTAAAGAAACAGGATTTTTACTGAACAAGATATCTGCTCGGCACATCAAATATTATTATAGAGGCAATGCATGGACAATTCCGCAGAAACCTTCACGGGAGTCATGGCATCTTTGCTGTGAGAAAATAAGAACCAGCTGGGTCCCCAGTGTACACAGTCATGGCATCTTTGCTGTGAGAAAATAAGAACCAGCTGGGTCCCCAGTGTACACAGACTTATTCTCTGGGATCGGCCTCGTCGATATAACAACATCCTCCAATCCTGCATCTAATTATGTATCATACTTAACAGTCAAAATACAACATTTGCATCAATCAGGAGTTACTTACTAGTTGGTTAATAGGCATTCATGTTGAACGTATTTCACGATATTGAAATTCTTCCCACAGTCAGGCCAATTTTATAATTGAGCATTCAGGTAGAACATTCTTACCTTCAAAAGCAGTTTGTAAAAACTGTTTGTTTACTGGCAACACTGAGTATTTTATTCCGCCATTGCAGTAGAAAGTCTCCTCCAGATGAGCCCCTACCAGTAAAATCCCTCCAGGTTTCAATAAACCTGCCAGATTGCGAACAGCTCTCCTAGTAAATGTGAGGGAAAACTTTCATATAAATTTGATGTTGAATAGAAAGCATTAAATGGATTCACAGAAAAAGGTTCTTACCTAAAATCTTCCTGATTCGAACAAGCGACCTCTAGGCAAAGGAAAGATGTAATACAGTCAAATTTATGTGGTACGTCACATGACGTCAGGATGGATGGGGCAGTGACGTCACCTTCATGCACTCCTCGGATAGAATCCCGCGTCTGTCTAATAACCGCTTCCAAACTACCGATAATACGAAATACAACAAATTCTAGAAATAATCTTATGTATTATACAGTTATAACAAGCTGAACTTATCTGCAATAACGGGCTAAAATTAAAAGATTTATTCCTGTCTCTCACCTTATTCCCTGGTATTTAGCTATGTTTGCAACCACCTTACCCCAGTCCCCGGCCTCCGGTTTGCCACTGACCCAATCCTTCAGAGCTTTCACGTTCAGGGGGCTGAAGTCACTTAGATATATGTGTGAAAATTTGCTGCTGGCGAGAAGAGCTGTCATTAAACTGGGTCCACAACCCACATCCAGAAATCTGCTGTCCTCTTTAACCGGTACTGTGGTAAATAAATCAATTACAAAAAAAAATTCAAATAGAAATATTGAATAAAGAATCAATTATCCGCTATACTGTCAAGACATTGATATCCAATTTTATATCCCATGGCGTTGGGTTATATATTTAAAAAATATCTTTATATAATTTCCAAAGCAGTGTATATGTAACTTATATCTGTCATAACTAAGCCGAGGGTACGGTAATCATTCGTACAAAATAAAAAAACAGCTGAAAACCTTACTTTGTTCTAACGCATTTCTGAGTCTGTAGAAGAAATATGCATCTCCGTCTTCCAAACATGATTCTGTGCACGATTGCATGTAAGGTTGGGGGTTAAATGTAAGTTTATGGTCAGGATTCGGCTCCCCATCGGCCATATTTATAAAACACAGGTTACATATAAAACTTGTCAGTGCAGTCAAAATGGGGGAAACTGGGGCAGAAGGTCACACGAGGTCACATATTCCAGACGAGTAGACAAGTCTCTTTTCATATGATGCAGCGGATGGATGAAGTTCAGGGACAGCCTCTATACAGGATTCAACGAGCTCTTTTATTGGTGGCGGTGCACACGTCTCAATGTTTTCTTTTTTAGCATGGCGTGAATAAGAAAAACAACACCTCTCAGCTGTGCCACTTATTTATTATATGGAAAATGTAATCAGATATATTGATACGGTACAATTATTATTTGTATATCTTACAACATTTCATTACTAGAATGACTGGTATGGTTTACGATTTAATGACAACTTAGCTCTAAAGACATACAATCCTTTTTGGGAAGTTTTAACATCCTAGCTGTAAGGAAATAGGATCCTGTTGGAGATATTTACGGCATTTTAGCTGTAAGGAAATAAGATCCTGTCGGGTCGCCTGTGTATGCGCAGGCGTCAGTAATAGGACGAGTTTCTATGACAACTTCCTCCAACCCTGCATCTGTAAACACCGGAAAAAATTTACACCAATCGTGAACAATGAACTCGGAATTTGCCTGTCAATGGATATAAAATGTTTCTTACTGTCCTAATCATAAAATATTTTCCTTGAATTTCACTTTCACAAACTATCGATAAACATGTCACTGAAATGTTGAGATTTTATGTTTTCATTCAGACGTGATTGTCTTGTTAATTTGATGTTTTTCTGATTTACGAATTAAAAGCAATCATACGCAGAGACACGTATAGACACATACAGCCGAAAAACGCTAATATATTGTTCTTGTCGGTGGTGGGACAAAAATAATCTTTACAGTATGGCAGATTGTAACTGTTTGCTTTAGCTATGCTAATCAACATTGTATACTGCCTCAATGCAGCGTGATTTCCGCTGAACTCATGATGATATATATCTCAATAAGATTTACATGAATATGTTAACTGAATTGTTATCACCTTGGAAAGCTTGTCTGACGAATTGCTCAGACACCGGTAGGACCGGATACCTGACACCCCCGTTCATGTAATAAGTCTCTCCCAGGATAGAACCGATACAAATCCGGCCTCCTGGAGCTAGCAGCGAGACAATATTCTTAACCGCCATCCTGAAATAATATGCAGCTAATTACTTTACAAAGTGAAATGTCTAAATATTGGTCAATATCACTGCATTGTGACGGGACCCTGCGTGAAACATTTCATCAAGGGAGTGGGCATAGATGCTTCGTGTTGAGGGCATGGAGCCTGTCCTCGGAAATACTTAATAGTGATTCGCTAAGTTCCTATCATAGTCGGTCATTCATAGTTATGTGCTTCCACATTGACTCGCATGTTGTAAAACCTAACTTAGTGAGATCTAATGTTCCAACTTTGCTCACTAGGTGAGAGTTTGGTGATCGGTGACCCGCATAGCCCTGATGCCACTTTCTTGGGCCAGGCCCCTGATTTCAGAGAGTTTATCATGATTATTTTTAAAAACAGGGTGATTTACATAGATGATATAGGTCTACCATATACCGTTTCCCTAAAGCATTCTACACATGTATATGGATAAATAAAAATAATTCAATGAAGTTGCAACATCATACTAAAATATACTATTCACCTATACGACTATTCACCTATACTACTATTCACCTATACTACTTTTCATCCATACTTCTATTCACCTATACTTCTATTCACCTATACTACTTTTCATCTATACTTCTATTCACCTATACTTCTATTCACCTATACTTCTATTCACCTATACTTCTATTCACCTATACTACTTTTCACATATACTTTTATTCACCTATACTTCTATTCACCTATACTTCTATTCACCTATACTTCTATTCACCTATACTACTTTTCACCTATACTTTTATTCACCTATACTTCTATTCACCTATACTTCTATTCACCTATACTTCTATTCACCTATACTACTTTTCACGTATACTTCTATTCACCTATACTTCTATTCACCTATAGGACTATTCACCTATACGACTATTTACTTAAACTTCTATTCACCTATACTTCTCCTCGGTCAGACAAGCTACCTCCAAACACAAGCTGGAGACGATGCAGTGAAACGTCCCCGTTACGTCACATGACGTCAGCACGTGTTGTGTGTGAACGTCACACTCAAGGGTTCCCTGTATGGCCTCTCGTGTTCGCCTGATCACATCGTCTGAGCTAATCAACAGAAGCATATCATAACATCATCAAAGAAACCACTGAAATAGTTTGACCTAACCTAAATATTTATTTTTATTAATCTTGATTCTCACCTTATTCCCTGGTATTTAGCTACGTTTGTAACCACCCTACCCCAGTCCCCGGCCTCCGGTTTGCCACTGACCCAATCCTCCAGAGCTTTCACGTTCAGGGGGCTGAAGTCACTTAGATATATGTGCGAAAATTTGCTGCTGGCGAGAAGAGCTGTCATTAAACTGGGTCCACAACCCACGTCCAGGAATCTGCTCTCATCTTTAACCGGTACTGTAAACAGAATATACACATGATGATGAGTTGGGGGTTGACAGGGATAACCACCGCATGTTGGTGAAAATACCGGACTATACCGGGGGTGTTACCAACACATTCCTGTCTTCCATGTACCTGTAACGACCCCCAGCGCCTTCTCGAATATGATAGACATGGACAATTATATGAACATGGGCTTGTTTATGTTTATAAGACCTATTGCCTGATAAACATAATTATAAGAAATAGTTTTTGTTATGCCTGAATTTAGATCAATTCACTTACTCTACCGCCGGATACAATAATCATTACTCGATTGAAACGTTTTCAGAATTCAGTGAAACTTAATACCAATATCAGCTATCGATAAATATAAAACATGCACGTTGGCCCTATATGATATATGATTGCATACTAACCGCTGGCAAGGGCCTCCCGGAATCGGTAGAAGAACTGCGTGTCCCCTGCGTCTATGCGTGAGAATCTGTCGACATAAGACTGGACATCCCAGGTCTCTTTCTGATCCGCCATGTTCCCTGTGATATTATAAGGCCCGCAATGTATCCCTCATACACAGTATATCTAATGTTACATTACCAGTTACCTAACACAGAGCTATGCGCTAGTAGCCGACTTGGAGGTGGGAACAGATAACTGTGTTATAATCCTACTCATACACAGTGTATCTGATGTTACATTACCAGTTACCTAACACAGAGCTATGTGCTAGTAGCCGACTGGGAGGTGGGAACAGATAACTGTGTTATAACCCTACTCATACACAGTGTATCTGATGTTACATTACCAGTTACCTAACACAGAGCTATGTGCTAGTAGCCGACTGGGAGGTGGGAACAGATAACTGTGTTATAACCCTACTCATATCAGTGTATAGAGAACACATGGCTGATAAACTGTAACACTGACCTAGTTAATGCATTTATAGGCCTAGATATCAAATTGCCTTGTATGTGACCTAATAACTAGTGCATGGCAAACTCAAACGTGTATGTTCGTTATCTGCTTATCGAATGAAATATGACATAGTTATTGCTGGAATTTAATCAACACGAGTTTCATAGGATGTATTCCGTAGCCTGCGTACCAAGGAGATATTTAATACCCGCTCAGTAATCAGATGCCAGTGCGATAACTTTATATATGCACTGGAATGCACTCACTGTGGCAAGCAGTACGTGGTCCAAACAAAACGCATGCTACTAGAGCGGCTTCACGGTCACAATGCGAGTCCACATTTTGAGAGGCTGTGGAACGCAAATGGCAGGACAGGTTGAGATCCTCCTAGCGGCTCCGTATGCTGGCACCACACGCTAGTGGACGCTCTGAAGGATGATGACGCCAATGGAAACGGTTACATAGAAAGGTTCGAGGGGCAGACAATGTGGAACAAACATGTACATGTCCATGAGGAGTTATAGAATCATGCGCTTGGACTCGAACATAATTGGTCAATGGCTGATGATTACTGCTTGAGCGTAAATAGTTATTTCAACGTGTCAAACTATACATAAAGTCAATGAATAAAAATCGTGTATTCATGCATTCTGAAATATTTAATGAATACTATTTGTATTTTAACAGATTTGTTATTTTGGAAGGATAAAAGTGTATATTTTTAAATGATTCTTAATTCACATCGCAAATACTGGGTATGCATTTGTGGGTCATAGCAATACGAATAAGCCATCATCATTATCCATTAAGAATAGATTAAGTTTGTAATAAATTATGTAATTTTTAGCAATATTTTGCTACATTACTCAATCCACGTGAATTTTGAAGGGATTGATAAATACAAATATATATATATACTTACTATTTTTGAATACCATTAGTCTGCATTTATTGTATAAATATGCCTTCACTTACCTGGTCTATATTCTGTTATTGGATCATACTGATGTCGAGGCAATAACCAACTTGCAATTACTTGTAAGAACAACACGAAAATCACCATATTCAAAGCAACAATATTCACAATTTATTTTGATTTATATGCACATGATATCGCATATAGTCTCTCTTAAAGTAGAGTGTGTATTTGGTTTCGGAGCAGAATAGGCGTTACATGTGCAAAGTGGACATTTCATTACAGTTTGATAAATAAACATATGCCAAAATCGTTAAATTTAATGGAAAATACAACTGTGTTGGAAGAGGTTGTGCTAGCAATAGAATATGGAAGAAAAATCATAATCTTACAAAGTACAATATATGTTGCCTATCAACTTTAAACACTAGTTTATTTAATGAAATATATGTCATTTCATTATCATTTTTATTATCACCACGAGTCAAGCCATGTGGATTAGTAATGACACGCGCATAAGGTCAACGTGCATATCCAAATCCAAACCAGCTGCCTGTCTTCATGTATGGCCAACGATTCCATATCGTCAGATACTGAAGATATAGCTGTAAATGGAAATCATCTATGTAGGTTAAATCTAATATTTAATTGACAGAAATGGCGCATATTTGACTGATTGCCGATGTGCAATGTTTTGTAACACTTACTAGTTGACAAAATAGGGGACTTGCTAAAATCCTTCACTTTCTCAGTAATGGAAGATAGATATAACCTCCCAGTTGTGTCTGCAATATAAAATCATAAATGAGAAGTTGGTGTTGGGTTGTTTTATGTTGGTATTTTAAGATTTAGTAAGCTCGATAATGTTATGATAAAAGTGATATGATATATAATTCAGCCAGCCTTGATGAATTTGTCTACGCTTATCATGTTGATCGTATTTTTGACATCGAATTGCTTTTGCTGTCATAGCTTTCCATCGATTGCTCCCCTGAGTACAATTGCATACAAAGTCTTTCTCCACCAACAGTCCTTGACAAGATCGTTCAAACATTTTCATCCATTTCGTATTTTCATCACATTGAATGGGATTCTCATTGATGTTCAACCGGTGAATGCATGTCTGTAGGAATCCCTGTTTAGGTCTGATTTTATCTGTGAGGTCGGGTAAAACTTGTATGTTGTTGTTGCGGAGGTTAAGCGAGGACAATTGCAATCTGGGGCAATTGACGATGTATGGGAGAACGCTGATACCATTTGAGTGTAGAGACAACACCGTTAAAACTTTAAACTTAGTGTGACATTCATGATCAGACCGCCTACACTTTCCCAGTAAATTATCATTCATTAACAGTGAACCTAGAGAGGTCGAGATTGGTAAAAATACATTTAAATTAGGAACACAAGTCAGAGAATTTCTGCCCAGATCCAACCCTTTTATCTTAATTCCAAAGAAGGCATTTTTCTTAATCCTAGATATCCTGTTTTGTCGTACATCCAAATGTCGCATTTGGGGGCATTTAGAGAATGCATAATCCTCAATTATTGATATTTTATTTCGCTTCAGCGAAACATACCAATCATGATTGTCACATTTTATCTTTGGGACTCTGAAAAGACGTCTGTTAACTTTCATGCAGCTTTTGGTTTCTGGAAGTTTGCAGATCAGCGCAGTCAGATTGAAAGGAAATACACAGAGGAAAACGAAGCATAATATATATCTATTCATTTCTGAATTTAAATAACAACTACACAGAATCAGTGTTCAACTGAATATGGGGATTGGAAATCGGGACAAAGGACATTCTTCCTCTTGCAATTTCAATTTCTTATTTAATTCAAATCGTTTATAATTAATCTGGAAGATTGGGCCTCCTTGTAAATGTATTGAGGGTTATATAAGGGTGGATCATGAATTGATCGATATGCAATTCATTTATGACTGGTGTATTAGTAAACGTTTTATGTTTGATTGAATTGGTTCCACATTAATCATTTTGAAACAATAATTCATCGTTTGACATGAAATGTTAACCCAATTGACTTTGGTTGAAGGTTGCTATTTGCTTGCGTTCATACTTTTAAAGGCCAGCATGTATTTTTTTAGGTTATATAATAGGGTTCTTTGGTAAAAGATTGTAGTTCAGAAACAATTCAGAAGGAAGTTTTCTCAAGGCATGTATAAAAAGTGTTCTGTTCAGGACGGGCAAGTTCTCTACTGCAGGTTTACTGTGAAATATTTTGATAATTCTTGCTATGCGGTAAGCGAGACTTAAAGTTCGCATCGCACCAGATGGTCCTGCGTGTAGCCTGGAATACAGATAGGGAGAGAATTCTTCTCGCAATTACCACATTCACACACATGAACAATATCATCTAAAACAATTTAAAATTGACTTACTTATTGTTTCCGTTGAACGATTTTTCAGGACGGATTTAATTAGGTAGATATGAAATAGCCCGTACACCTCATGGGATAAACATTATAAAATTGTTCATCATCTCAGACTGAGGAACACCCAAAATGAAAGTTGTGGCTAGAATTTATTTTGATATTACCATGAATGCACGTTAAGGCTGTAATGTGATATAATTAATGCTGACCGAGCACGAAATCAGTTCTCCTGTCAAAAGGATATAACATAGACAAATTGTTGTTGGCCTAGATTTAAATGCTACACTCTCGACACCATCACAATGTGAACAGTGTTAGATGCATTTATACATATTACTATTCATCACATACAATTTACAACTGCTGTTCTTATCATGAATTAGTACAGAACTTCCCATACCTACAGGACAATAGTAAATACATCAATGTTTCACTAATAAATGACCTATATCCCAAGTAACACGGGTACGTTGTGAGGACGTTTCACGAACGTTGGTTTGCGGTTGGGAGAATGTTGTCACGAACGTTATATAACGTCAAAATGTCGGATTTTTCCAACCCGGATCCAACGTTCAAACTAACGTTCATTTACAACGTCCTCCCAACGTCCCCCGACCTTTATTTGAATGTTTAAATCTAACGTTCAGCGAACGTTCGGTGTAACCTGGGATATGCCTGGCTACAGTCAGGCTGTATAAAACGTGGAAATTTTATATTTTCATATTACCAAGGTTCAATAATTGATAAGTTTTCACCATTTTCACCTTCTTTTTGTGTTAAGCATTGTTATAAATTTGATATACTTCTTTAATTTCTTATTATTTTAACTCACTTTATTGTTACTTTAACTCATTTCCTCACTATTTTCGTTTATTATTTCCTTATTTTTGTTCAATATTCCCTCATTTTCATTTATTATTTACTCATTTTTTCACTTTTTCCTCATTTGCTCTCATTATTTCTTCATTTGCTCTCTTTATTTCTTCATTTTGGTTCATTGGATCATATGTTCACTCAGTCTCTCTTTATTTCTTCTCATTTAAGCTTTAAGTTTTTAGGATGTATTCCTTAACATCGAATTTGATTGATTTCAACGACTATGAAATCGTTCCTATGTCTATTGACTTTTGAAAAGTTCAAAAACGCAACAAAACTGACAACTGGTTATAAAATGATTTAATTACAAAGCACCATTGATGGTTGACTTGATCATTTTTACATAGAAAATATTTACATTTGTAGTAAAATCACTTACATCTATTAATCGGCGTCTTTTACTATAAACATGGAAGGCCCTGGGATACGCATACATAGATTATTTATATACAGAAATATATAAAAGTAGTGAATGTTTTACATCTGGTCACGTGGGTTATGTACATGATGATAAGTGAAACTGTTTAGGAGCGGAAGTTGTATTATAGTAGTACGATGGTTATAACGGCGGATAGTAGTATGATGAACGAGGCGAATGTAGATATTCTGCCGGTAGGTGTCGCCGTGTTGAACCTGTGTATGAACTCGGTGGCCGGATCCCACGGATTCGCGCCTGTGTAGTGATTCTGCGCACAGTCGTCATCTGGAAGTAGTATATAGGGCAATTAGTTACAACGTTAACTGTAGAGAAGTGTATAAAGGCAAGTAGTATGGTGGGCAATTAGTTACAACATTAACTGTAGACAAGTGTATAAAGGCAGGTAGTATGGCGGGCAATTAGTTACAACGTTAACTGTAGATAAGCAAGTAGTATAATGCATGAATTGCCATGAACGCTACTCACGTATTCTCTCGAACTCTTCCAGGGCAAGGTTCAGTGACGCCCCCTGTTCCGGCCAGGCGGAAGTGGGCCTCTGTACAGCCCGACAGGAAGCTCCTGTAGATCTGGACATGCGCACGTGTCTCCAGTCTGTCCTGTCGTAATTCTGTATAGAAAATCATAGAGTGAAATCAATATAGTTCTCACATTTTATGTCATTTGCTTACTGTCAGCATGGAAAGAAATCATGGATGCAACTTTGAATTGTTTCTTTCTCAGTTTTACTAAATTTAATTATATTTACGATCATGTATACAGCATTATATTTAGGCTAAGGCTAATTATTGCCATACAATGTTATGGTAATGATATATTAATTTATCCAGCATCTATAGGCTAAAGTTTATTAGTATGATAATGATATGATAATGATATGATAATTTACCCAGCATCTGTATGCTGAGGTCGGATCCTCAGCGTCGTATGTGATCATGTAATGCTGCCAGTCCTCTCTCCAGAAACCGACACAAGTCATCTCCCAGTCAGCTTCATCTGTAATTATAATTTAATTCAAGTGTTCAAACGGGGGGTCCTCTTAACTTCCATGTATCATCATCAGTCGTATCATGAGCATTTCCCATAAGTAGTTATGACGACGACTGGGTGTGCCATGTTTATTCACTGATTCGAAACTACACATTGTTTCGTATTAAATAACACAATACTACAACTGTTTTTTTTGCTTTCTAACATAACAAGAGCACTATAAATTGCCAACAATTAATGATCAATCATAACATTGTCTCGATGTTATTGTATTCACAATACAGACCGTAGTATCCTATTGGTCTGCCGGTGTGGTCGAGAGTCTCGCAGTATTCGGCGTCTATTAGGAAGCGCGAGGGATTCTCGTCACAAGCTTTAGCCTCGGCCGTGTAATGCCGGCAGTCAATCATGTGACGCGGGAACTCGGTCACACCGCGCACGCGCGTCCGGTACAGTTCCGATTCCGGTCCCGTCTGCACAAATCTGTAGCGTCCTCTGATAGGGCAGGGTTCGGGGACAGGGGGGTTCACTGGAGGTCAAATAACAAATACATATAATATATATATATAACATCTGTCATAGGGCAGGGCTCAAGGACTAGGGCTTTCTGAGGAGTACATAATAAGAACATGTCAAATTTGAACCACATATTTTGTTGAATCCCCTTATTAGGCAGTGCTCAGGGATAAGGGGGTTCACTGGAGGACCCATTTCCAATTATCGTTTAACTTTATTTTTCTTGATGTCCCTTGTCAAACAGGGCACATTGAATTTAGTGACAGAGCAATTGGGACAGGATATTACCTGAATAACGTCCACTATTTAGCTGTATAAAAGAATGAGACAGGGTCAACCGATATGAAACTGTGGGGATCAAATACGTTTAAAATCATCAAAGAAACGCTGTTTTTTATAGATTGCTATATAAAGACGTATGATTTTGATATCAACAGATATTCAATGTTCGTAATATGTAGCCACAATCTGAACTGAATGTGATGAAATAAAAATGTTCACCCACGTAAGAAAGTGTTGTAATTCCACTCCGTGTGGTTCCGTCCTATAGTAAATGACCACCAGGTGCAGGCTTGTCTAAACATCCACAACTCATAGTCAGGCATCGCCATTTCTACCTCTGTCAGACGATATGGGCGACC
>JAXGGS010259402.1:0-14883 GCA_035585475.1 Armandia brevis | reverse complement strand
TACAGTAACATTTGGTCCCACGTGGAGTTTTACCTGTTTTGAAAGGTAGGGTCGATGAGCTTCATTGTTTCTGGCCCGAGAGGATGCTTCACTGACCTCACTAACCAATGGGTGTTCTGAAAATATTCATCACATAACTAACCTCAGAGTTGGCTATAAATTGTAGACATTTCTACAGCTCAAAAACAATTAAACTAACTGTCGATATTCTAGAAACAAGATATACATTTAACGTAACTGATAACTAACTTATGGGGGTTGTATTTATTGAAGCTGTTATAGATTTGGGTAATTATTTATAGAAGCTGTGTGACTTACGGGATTGTATTTATTGAAGCTGTGTGACTTACAGGATTGTATTTATTGAAGCTGTGTGACTTACGGGATTGTATTTATTGAAGCTGCCGTTTCTCGGTGCAGACACGTTGTTGAACGCGGTTTTGTACTGTGGAGCAGGGGTGAAAGGAGCGTGACACGCCGGGGTGGACAACATCAGAAACAGAGGATCCGTGTTAAACACCCCCGTGTTCTTATCTATAAAATTCAACGCTCGCTTCCCCTGAAACGTCAAAAAGAAAGAAATCTTATAACATCTAAGTTTTACAAACTACATTTTATATCTCTAATCTAACAAGTAAACATGACCAAAAAAAAAGATAAACGTTTGAAGCATTTAAATGTGATAAACGCTTGCTTATCTTTTACCTGGAACTACATGTATAACTAGAATCGATAAAGCTGCGATAAAATAAGTACATTTCGTATGTTTTTATAACTGAAGGTAGAATGATCAATAATACAGCGTAACTTACAATGATATCGGTGAGGTAATCATCTGGGTATTTGTCGCCATGTTTCTCTTCTTTACCATTCACAGATAATGTGTAGTTATAATACACTGAATTCCCAACCTGTGACGAAACAAGTAAAATCCATTTGTGTCATGCACGTATTTTGTTGATACAAAACAATCCGGGATTGAATGTGTTTTGTTGGCCAGGAGAACCAAGTTACTGTAACCAGAACTCCTTTGTTGCATCAAAGCGGTCCGTATTTAAATTCTGAAAACTCGTTTATGAATATGTTGCGGCTCACAACTAGAGAGAAACAGGACCTCAGATAATCCTTTAACAATCATCTAATAATCCTCTAACAATCATCTAATAATCATATTGTATTCTACTGCTAGAAAGATATCAATACACCCCACACGTTTTCTTAACTTAAAATAACATACAATATATATATTGCTACATTTTTTAATAAATGCATACGTGTGAAAGCTAATTTTATCACAAGTTAAATCAACAAAGACAACATGTACAAATATAAAATAATAATTGTGTTTTGCGCCGCTTACCAGACCATGCCAGTCGTCCCAGCCAGGGGGCACGTGCTCCACTCCACCAACGTTCTTAGACCCATACTGAAAATAGAAACGTTTCACGTGAAAGGAATTCATTAGTTATGAGTACATTTTGTACATCGTCACAAGCATCGGGGAATCACAGATTAAAGATGTGAGCGTTTCAACTGAGAGAAAAGCGCGAGTGGTTATAATAACAGACGTTTAAATTCCATACTTCATATGTATCATAAATGAAATTCGTTACCCGGTTGAGATATTTTCCAGCGAAGAATGTTTTATAATCTTCAAGCTTTAGGTAGGTGGGAAATGCTTTCTTCTCAGCTGTGTCCTGCCAGGCCCGGCTGCTGCAGTTTCCTGAAATATCACTAGATAGTAGAGCGCTTCAAACAGCTTCCCCAGACACGAGGAACAAACCGAGAAGTACCGAGTTCTGCTGTAGATGGAAGACCGCAGCAAACCACCGGGATAACAATCTCTTGCTCAATCAATCAAGAAAGCCGCATAATTTACTCTTTAATGAGACTTTAAAAGATCGACAATAATCTGTTGTAGGCTAAAACATTGACATGAACTTTTTATCAATAAAGCACACAGCTGAGGCCTTTTCGTCCGAGTAGGTTTGATATTATAGGGCATATCATAGAGTATCGCGAATTCGATTAAGATTGTGACCTCAACTAATTTAAATGATATATTAACCACCTCAATTATTTGGAGAATCAATATATCTATATGTCACCACCTCATATTTTAATATCATAGCATTTGAGCAATAGTTCATCGTTTGATTTCAAACCTACTCAAATAATCAAAATATTGTCTTACCAGATTCTGAGTTATTTTTAGCGCCGTTGTTGTGGACATAGTTGCCTGTGAGAATGGAAGATCTGCTTGGACAACATAAAGGACTGGATACAAACTAGATAAATTAATAAATATTCATTACATATACATGTAGTCATGGTCGATTTTAAAAAGCTAGGGTGTTTTCCAATCAAGTGATTTTGTGGAATAATTTTTACTTGCCATGTTTGTAAATGTTATTCCTTCATCTCCGATCAGCTTTCTAGCTTTAACCATAGGATTCTACAATAAAAGGATAAAATTAAACTTCACATTTAATTTAGTGATGTTTACAAGAATCTGTGTTTGTAGACACATATGATAACCGTAAATGGTTGATGAAGCCTTAGTTAAATAATTCTTAATTATTTTCAGGTGGTATGACTAGTCATCGTTATCAGCACTTTTCCCAAAATTTAAAAACATTCAGGGAGTCTGTGCCTTGGCTGAAGACATTCAAATGCATTGCACATGTTTTATTGACTTTGTTACAACTGAGTTGGGAACGATCTTAGTGCCTTCATGCATACTCCTGTGTAAATGATATAAAAATGAAAGGCTATAGGACACTTATACAGCAGCCCAGTATGACTTTATAAACTGGCTAACGGCGTGTGACAGCTGTGCCTGGCGAAGAGAAACCACCGAGTTGTCGGTGCCGTCCACCAGACGTCCATGTTCACAGTCCGCACTGTCGACAGTATTAAAGTATCATGTACATGACATGCGCCTGCACATGGAGCTTAGATGGAAATAATAGGGACATTGTCGCGTCATGCATTCTGTCACTAACTGAGCTCAATTTTGTCGGTGAGCATCCACTGTGAGAACATCCCGGATAGAATATCACTTCACCGCAAGGGGAAGAGGCGTAAGCCGGAAAACTTAACTAAAGTTTTAACGCTAAATTAAAAGAGTCGCACTCACCATTCCGCCCATTTCTACATCCTGATCATCAGTTAGAATGAAAACAATGTTCGGTTTCTTGGTATTTGGCTGAGAACCACAGATAATGATAAAAGTTGACAAAAGAGCTGTCAGAAACAGCCCCGCGATCTCCATCTTTAGATCATGTGATTGACTGTGGCAGAGCGATAAGAGTCCTCACCGAGTGTTTCGTTCTGTTCAAACAAAAACAAACCAGTCACATGATCCCCAAGATGGCGCACCGGTTACAGTTCAGTTTCTCACTGTTCTTGCAGATTTTACTTTATTTCACCAGTTTGGAAGGAGCAGAAAAACAACCCAATATAATATTTATATTGACTGATGACCAGGATACAGAAATTGGGGGTATGGTGAGTATGACAAAAGCAATTACTGGAAATATCACAGTTAGTTTTACCCCCACTTAAAATCACATATTAATAACATGCGTTCACAGCACGAATCTTACTGAATGTACTTGCAAACATAAACCTGTGAATTTTTGGTAATAAAACTTAACCCTCTTGTTTATGAATACTGTACATTGTATATGTAATTCTTCACCGAAGGCGCTGTCATCTTTTCATGATAGATTAAGGTAAAAATATTCAGTCTAAATCGTCCATATGTTATGTATTAGATGATTAAACGGTCTCCCGCAATTACGGTCCTTGCCTAAAAACGATTTGAACACACATGTAATTTAATTTTCTTCATTTGGGAGGGTGATGCAAAGATTTACATGAATTTTGGTTAAAAAAAACCCCTCGTGAAATGCTTTCAGCTTCCCATGAACAAAACTAGGAGGTTGATTGGTGACGAGGGGATGACATTCACTAACATGGTAGAGTGGGTTCTTTATCTGTAAATCTGTGAATACTTTCTTGTAAACATGAAATTACCACAACTAATTTAACAATATATATTACATGTAATATATTGAAATTTTGATATTTGATATTTGCTGACATAGTATATAGTTTGTAAAATGTTAATACATGTGATGATTAATCAATTATTATTACACACATACAATCAGTGTGTTACACTATTATAATAGGAATGCATATTTACAGTTTGTGTCGAGTCCCCTGTGCTGTCCAAGTCGCTCCTCCATTCTCACCGGCAACTACATCCACAACAATGGTGCCAAAAATAACTCCATCTCAGGTAACGCTGATATATATTATTATTAGTATCATTATTATTATTACAATTTATATAGCGCTTATCCGCAGAGCTCTAAGCGCTGTACATGGGTGGAGATAAGAATAATTATAACATATATGTACATATGCATTGCATATAGTGTTTGTATCCTATATTACAGTATGCCTTCGATATAACATAATCGGATATAGCGCAAAAGTGGATATAACGCGAATTTACCTTTCCCCTTTCGTTTCCTATTACTCTCTTCAACACAGGTCGGAGGTGACCCATAGAAATACATGACAACTCTATATCGCCTGATAATTCGGTTCCCATGCAAACCGCCTTATTTCGCGTGTATATTTTATAAAAATAACATTTGTTTTGTGTGATATATGTTCCTATTGTATTTTTCAGGAAACTGCAGTAGTCGAGCTTGGCAGAAAACCGCTGAACTGAAAACCTTCCCCGTCTTTCTCAAACAGCAGAATTACAACACGTTCTTCGCTGGGAAATACCTAAACAGAGTCAGTTGAAATGCTGATTGCATTATTCATATCCATGTGATATGATGATAATAAGTACGGCCGCTTATGAAAGAAATTATATTCTAATTCATCTACTTCTTCATGTTTCACTTCAGTACGGTGAATCTGCTGAGGTTGGAGGAGTTGAGCATGTTCCCCCTGGGTGGGACCAGTGGAGCGCGCTGGTCAGTTCTTAGATTAATCACATCAGCATAGTTTTGCTATAATAATAATGATAAATACTTCTTATATAGCGCATTTACAGAGCTCAATGCGCTTTACATCAGTGAAATAATAGATTGAATATGGATTTAAAATTTAGATAAAAGTTAGTGGTAAAACAGGCTATCATGTTCTTGTGTGTCCATTCTTGTCTGAATCTGAGTGTTGTAAATGTCACATTTTGACACTTTGTCGAAGTTTTAAATGTTCCCCCTGGATACAAAATCACAATTTAACAGATTCTGCCGACTCAGAATCCGCCGATTCTCCCCAATACTCCCGAAATCAGGAGCACAACTTTTCAGCGAAATTATATATAGATGTTGTAATGATTGTAAATGAATTTCAGGTGGGAAACTCGCAGTATTACAACTACAAGTTATCTGTGAATGGGAAAGCGGAGAAACATGGCCACAAATACCCGGATGATTACCTCACTGATATCATTGCAAGTTACTTTTATTACGTTATAGCTATATTCTTGAAATTTAATTCTGATTATGTGCAATTTATATTTTGTATTTGATTTATTGAACCACTAAGCAATGCAGCTTTTAAGTATATGCAGCATGATGGAATATTGCAGCCTACATAGTTTAACATATGCCATATATAAACAATACATGGATTATTCATAGTAGTACATGAATTATAGATTGTTAACCATAGTAGTATATGGGAGTTATTTAGTTTTAAGTGTTAATAGTTAAATGGACACAATTTTGTGTTTTGAGTTAACTTAGATAATATATATAGTATACATACTTCATGATTTGTTATATGATACGTGCTGATACATAATTCATATAGTTCATATAGTTTATATAGAGGTGAGTGTTTCCTCGGTGTGAACAATGACTCACGGGCAACTGATGATGAATATAATACTACGCCGTCTTGCATCCTACAGGGCAAGCGGGCTTTAAAATTCCTCGAGAATCAAACCGAGTCGTCGCCGTTTTTCATGATGTTGTCGACGCCGGCTTGCCATGGCCCGGTCGTCCCTTCGCCGCAGTACAACAACTCTTTCTCCGGTACATCTGCACCCAGAGGAGGCAGCTACAACGTTCACAACAAGGTTACTGCTTTACACTACTACACACGTGTTAACACGACAAGGTTACTACTTTACACTACTAAACACACGTTAACACAACAAGGTTACTACTTTACACTACTAAACACATGTTAACACAACAAGGTTACTACTTTACACTACTAAACACGTGTTAACATGTGCGCACTTTATTATAGCCGCGTACTGCTTACAAACCGACATCCATATCTGGTATGTACAGAGTAGTACTTAGACGGAGGTTCAGTGGCTAACTGTTTTATCACAAAATATTATCAAAAAAGAAACCGTAGTTAAAGTCAAAAATACTTTATTGCTGAAGAACCGTAGCATGGACGGGATTAAATGTACTGATTACTTTGCCACTGTTTCTATTGTCGATTAGTCTCACACGATTTCTGATTTCGAATGATTTATTAAAAAAACTTCCATTGCAGGACGCTCATTGGTTGATACGGGCGGCAAAGAACCCGATGAGTAGCGACACTGAAACGTTTATCGACGATTGGTACAGAAACAGGTGGGATTTAGTACTGTTAATCAGTTCTGTTTATCGACGATTGGTACAGAAACAGGTGGGATTTAGTACTGTTAATCAGTTCTGAATAAGCCGTGCACTAAATTTTCAAATTTAAATTGGCTCAAAACGAATAGCCAATGTCGGCATTTGATGATTAGGAAAACGTTTATTAAGATAACTTTATAATTAGCCACTTCGTTCGCTTTGACTAAATGAGGCAATCTTAAAACGAATGCGGCCCGTCTTGTGCTTGTTGCGGTCACTGTATATTGATTTGTTCAAGGTTTTCCAGCCGTAACTGTACAGTTGAACTTTCAGATGGAGAACTCTGCAGTCTGTGGATGACATCGTGGAGAATTTAATCGGGCGGTTAAAAGAGCAGGATATGCTGCAAAATACGTATATATTCTACACATCCGACAACGGGTTTCATCTAGGTAATGAGGCCATCTTACATGCACCGAATACCGTAATTCACCACATATAAGGCGCACTTTTATTTCGCCATTTTCTTGCTAAAGTTGGGGGGTGCGGCTTATAGCGGGACCAGAAATTAAGGCTTAAGTGTTATCTTAATCATCGATTTTGAGGGCAAAATTTGGGGGTGCGTCTTATAGCGGGTACGCTTTATATGCGGTGACTTACGGTATCTCGGAACATAATTTATAGAAACTTTACAGTATACTTTATTATAAGGTGGTCTGATACAACCCAGAATTCATTATAACGCGGGTCAAACGTTTCCACTGCTTGCTTTTTCTAGTGTTCTCTATATAACGCGAGTCAAATCAAATCAATATAACACAGATCTTAAGGCTGGCCAACCACTGCCCGCGTTATGAGGAACATCTACAGTATAACATGTCACCATTGTGTTTTTGCCGCAGGTCAGATGTCCTTACCGTTTAATAAGATGCAGATGTATGAGTTTGATATCCGAGTTCCGCTGCTGGTGAGAGGGCCAGGGATCAAACCAGGCACTGTTAGAAAGGTAAATACAGCTAACAATATTATTATACACAGGAAGCTCTTACTATAACGCAGTTTTGCTATATCAAAGGTATGTGACAGGTCCGCCAACTTGTTCTCTATATAACGCGAGTTTACTATAGGTTTTATATATATTTTTGATATTATATTGATTAGTTTGTTATTACTGTAGATATCCGTTGTATATAAAGTATTCGTTATACGTTGGGTACAGGTTGTCCCCTCATTTCTTTTTTTATTGCTTTCTATAACGCGGGTTAAAGGTCGCCAATATACGGTTTTAAGGCTTATCCCCCGCTACCCGCCTTATATCGGATATCTACAGTAGTATCGATTAAATTAGTGTTGCTGATGATGGCAAAGTTCTAAGGTGTCATTTGTCTCTTTATTCAGGAGTTGGTTGGTAACATCGACTTTGCGCCCACTTTTGTCGAGTTATCTGGCATCGCTCCCCCTGCACACATGGACGGGATCTCCCTGCTCCCCCTATTACACGGGGGTGAGGCTCGGGGAGATTATCTCAGCTTTAATCCACGCGAGGACGGAGAGGATCATCCCCCGTCCAATTCCACCACTAGCTGGAGATCAGAATTCCTGGTAGAACACCAGGGGATGGTCCAGGATAAGATAGCAGGATGTCCAAATCTGGATCACCAGCAAGTGTCCGTAAGTTTGATATATATTATATCACATTGTATTTATTATATATTATATTTTAATTCAAGGATTAAGCCACATTATTTCCTTATGTTCATCACTATGTTTATTTGTACGCCAATACTTATTTGATAAGATATGGTAATAAATATATATTTAAATTGAATTGAAATTGATCACAAGTCGCGGTGGAGTATTTCACATAACAATAATGATTATAATAAATATAGATAAATAATTCTTATCTAGCGGATTCCCAGAGTTCAATGCGCTATATATGAGTAAACACAAATTTGACACCGGGGTAATAGCTCGCTATCACGTTCAAGACCCCACTGGCAGTTATCGGGACGAGTAGGGTATTGAACCTGTTTCATGGATTGTTATGCAGATTTACTACTATTGCTCACAACAAATCTGATACGAATCTTCGGGTATCTGAAACTACACAATGAGCTATAACACTGACGTAAAAAAAGAAGCGTGTCCAGCCTGTTGTTATTATTACTACAATCATTGTTTTAATTACAGTATTGCACCCCAGATTGTGTGTGCGAAGACTCGTTGAACAACACCTACTCTTGTCTGCGGGTGATGGAAATCTCACAAAACTTTGTGTTTTGTCAATTCAAGGATTCTCAGGTAATCAGCGCATGATTGATGAACTGACTAAATGCGCGGCGAAGTATTTTTATAGATGTATATACCAAACGAATAAATATTTGCATTTAAGAACTCACCTGATTTGTATCATAGTTGTAATAGATACTCACAACTATTGCATTAAACTCACTGCAAACGTGGCGCAATATTAAGACAAATGCCGATCTTTATTACGGGAATTACGGGTTATGTTTAGCCGATTTCAGCACCTCCTTTTAGCTATTATTTTATCTTATTTTTTTACCAGAATCAATCAAACTTTATGGGCTGTTAGATTAATATATGCGTGGGCATGTTTATTTATATACGATTTGTATATAATCAAACATTTAATCATGTACATGTTCACATATATGATGTACATTGTTTATTTAAAGTACTTGTAACAGGAACAGGACTATGATTTATCTTACAGAGTTTTATGGAGTTGTATGACCTAGAAGTGGACCCTCACCAGCTGAATAACCTTGCTTACAAAATATCGGCGGATATTATCACAGAATTATCGAAGAGATTGCTCAGATTATTACATTGCCAGGGGAAAGCATGCCATTTATGAACACGTAGATGTAGGCTATTCCCTGATAACATATACCTACGTGTACTTGTTGATATAATTATACAATTCACCTGTATGCGTACCAAATATTATTATTATATCTTTTAAATATATCCACTTTGGACATTTGTACCCATGTTTAATGGATCCATTAAGAAACGATGAGCGTTTAAACGGAACTATAATGTATTAAATGTAATTGTATTAACCTATATTAAAATATATACCATGCAACTATATAATGTACCGGGGAACTATTTTCATATGATTTTATTCCCAACATTTACAGATCATTATCAACCGTTGATCAAATGATCTACGACTTATTCACGCTGATAATGATACGTTAATGAACACTAACACCCTGCATGCATGTGTTCGACAGCTGATATTAAGCACCGACAGGTCTTCCAAACTAGCTTCAAACTATGTTTGAAATTAACGTTTTACTGTTTACAAACCCAATATTGATATTATCAAGCAGTTAGATCTCTATGCGAATCTGTTAAATAAAAGTACGGATTCACTTCTTAAATGTATTATATGTGTTGCCTTATTCAGAAAAAAATACAGTTATAAATCGGGTATACGACGTACCGCTTAACAACCAAGGCTGTAGAGCGATTCTTGGGCGAAAGGACAGATAGTATATAGACTGGTATATTAACAATAAGCTTCACCAAAGACATTTCTAAATGAAATGCTGGTCAAAGGCTGAGACAAATGATGATCTCCGATTTAAAGTCTCGGATCCGACGCCTCCAATGACAACGCTGAAACCGGGGGTCTTGCAGCACCCCGCGAGTGAGGGAAATATCATGCAAAAGGAAGAGATCTTCTAAACGAAATTTTCATCGACGTACGGCGATGTATATAGTCGATACATCTGAGATGTCTGGGAATCAGTCATTACTTTTGAAAACTGTTACAGCGATAGCATGATAATACTGGGCGGCTGGCTTGAGCGAGTGGGCGTGGTCGGTGCCGAACAGGTCACATGACTTGTACTTCTCAGGCGGTCATGTGATTTGCAGCACACGTGAGCTGTCGAGTCTGAGCGGCAAGTCGGAGCACCTCTAGAGGGCTGGATATTTTCTCCGGGAATTCCGAGGTTTGCGCAAAGTCAGTGAGTTTACAGGTAAGCCGATTGATTTCACGGAAGCACTGTCCGCGTTCACAATTTGATCGCTGACGCTGACAAGGTGTCGGCTTTCTCAGTGATATGAACTTTTGTCAGAGTGAGGCGATTGTTCAGCTGAGCGGGTGAACATTACAGGCAGTCACCATACACGTGGTTTGTCTATGCTATTTCCAGCTAATCATGTATGATTTACAGCAAACGTCTTTGGCTGCACTTTGTAAATGTCCTGCCACACTGAAATGCAGTTCAATGAAATTTCAGTAGATCGATTTTCTTAAATATGATTTTCAAGTAAAATGGTTGTCATGATGTTGAGGTCAATAATGTGGGGTTCTCAGGACCAAGTAAATGGCGACTATTAAGTTCTCTAATAGGGTTAACTGTTAAATTTGAAATATCGGTAATTTTGGGTAACCAATTTACCCCTCTTTTTTTTAATGTTCTTTCAGACAGCGGGAATACACCATGTCCGAGACATCCCCACCCCCAGATGGTCCCGAAACACCCGACAAACCCACGTGGGAAAAACTGAAAACGGCTGGAAATGAATTGTTCGCCAACAGAAAGTACAGTGCCGCTATCGGCGCTTATACCGAGGCCATCGACGTCCTGGAAGATGTCAACGACGACACACACAATGACAACTGTTACAGTGACAACGAAGTCAGTAATGCGAACAACGAGGAACTGGCCAAGATTTATTCAAACCGAGCCGCCGCTAAAATATCTCTATCCGGGAAGAGGGGAGGACGTCCGGTAACCATGGCAACCCATCTTCTCAGTTCAGCTGCTGAAGACGGAGAGATGGCGGTTAAGCTAGACCCCACCTATGAAAAAGCTCATTTCAGGTAAAAAAAACTGAAATTGCCATCTGAATAATCTGTCCTAAAAACCGCGTTTTTAACGTTTTCCTAACCCGGAATTTCATTGTGAACTTAGGCCCGCGTTATAAAAAAAACAGAACATTAAATTTAGGGGCATGAAATTATTCACAATATTTAGTGAAACACGAACTACACGATTGTGTCATATGGGGAGGGGAGTCTTCTGTCACAGTACATGTACTTTTAATAGCTTCAAACTGAAATTATTCAGTGAAATTTCATAACTTCTTTCTAGTTTCCTATCATATTTGTTGACTGTACTTTATGACCTTTATTCATAACTTACAGATGTGCGACTGCTCTGCTGAGACTTGGAGAGGAAGACGTTGAGCGAATGATTAAACACCTGGATCAACTTCTTGTGTTGTACGAAACCAAAGATAAAAAGTATCACGAA
The DNA here is from genome assembly GCA_035585475.1 of Armandia brevis. Lineage (NCBI taxonomy): Eukaryota > Metazoa > Annelida > Polychaeta > Opheliidae > Armandia > Armandia brevis. The sequence goes on along the minus strand of JAXGGS010259402.1, from coordinate 2,957 downwards.
GATACAAGCTTGATTAAACTTCTCCACAGCTCGCTGTATTTTGCTGAAAAAAGGTATAAGGCCATATAAAATTAATAAGTTGTTTCTCAGGCCCCGCCCGCATGGGCCTGAGACCCCCCGCCCCCTCTTTTTATTAAGTAAACCGCAAAAAAAAACCCAAAAAAACCTGCCGCCCCTAATATCACAGAAAAAAATAAAAAATAAAACCTGCCGCCCCTACTTGACAAGGAAGAAAAAAAAATAAAAATGGAAAAATAAAAAAGAAATATCCCCAAAACCAACTCACCCAAGAAATACCCGCTAAATGTGCCTAAAACCCCTTAAAATGGGCGAAATATTAAAAAAAAAGGCACGTGCCGCCCCTACTAATTCGCGGGCCCGTCGCCCCCCTAAATTCCTGGCGAACAAATAAAATAAAATCCCTGCCGCCGTCTTTTTCGCAGAAAAAACAACAACAACAAAACCTGCCGCCCCCTCCTTGGCCAAAAAAAAAACAAAAAAAAAACTTGACCTGCCGCCCGCACTCTTCGGCTCAGAGAAAGCCCGAGAAACAACTTATTAATTTTATGGGGCCTAACCCAAACTTTATTAAACTCGGCACTTAATCGTATACAGCGTTATAGCTAGCCAATCTTGTCCTAATTATATTATTGGCAAATATTAAATGTCATCGTTCTTTAAACACGAGTCACCGCATGACGGATCTCAGAGCACAACTTAACGCTCAGTTGGGCATGTCAGCAGTGTTATGACGAAGGGCTACTGTATTCACCGTAGTTCACGGCCACATATTTTACATACAAAATTCAAATTCAAATTTGCAAATGTTTCATTACAGTCATATTTTTACAAAAAGTCGACATGTTTATAATAAAACAATGGTTTTTAATGCACCTCCAGTATTACATTTCATCATGTATGCTATAATTATACATTTGTCTCTGTTTAAGGAAGCTATCGCCTAACTGGGAACATGTCAAGTACAAGAAGAATTGCGTCATATTTGATCCTTATGGAGCGGCCGACATGACGACTTTCACACATAATATATGCTGCTCTTATGCGTCGGAGGTAAACGTTATATCACTTCCGCTTTAAAACAGAACAAAATAAAAGTGGAGACCACCGTAAATGTTAAATGCAGAAAATATTCGCTCATGTTTTTTTTATTGTTCTTACACCGTGGGTCAGAGGTCGCCCACATTGTGCTTGATGTAAGGCGGGTTTTATGGCTTGTCTCCTGCTATCCGCCTTGTATCGGATATCTACTGTGTTGAAGTTATTCTAGGTAAAATAACACAAGTCAAGATATTCTACGGAATACTTTATTCATGCGCGATCATGACGAAAGTAATACAACTCGCAAAGTGTTGGAGGCTTTTTGCTAACTAACAACATAAACAAAGACACATACATGTTAAACAATACACAAACGTTACAAACATTGACGATACATTTTATTGTTCAACATACTGTAAATCATCCACCATTTTGTACTACACCAGGTGTCGGTGCTGATGAGACCAGGGAGATACAAGGTCACCGGGCCTGTCTACATACCAGCGGGACACGAACTGGATATAGTCGCTGATGTAAGAAAGGAAGGGGACAAAGTCGAGATTTTCACTGAGCACGGTGCGTGAGACTGAGTTTAAAGTCGTCTGATATGATTTGTATGTGTGTAAAATCTTAAGCTTGGACAAACGAAGTATCTGAAGCTCGTTATAACGCCCGTCGTCAGGAGGGGGAGATCATAAAGGGACAGTACGATGCACATTCGAGATTATATGTCCCATGAGGTCGGGAATGTCAACCATGGAAGTAGGGAGGGTTAATGATTTATTTTCTGATATACAAGGGATAGTCTGGCGTGTTTATTAAACATAACTGGAAGTGTCATAAGTATTTTAATGAATTCCAGAAGATACATTCCAGCGTCCTGATTACTTGCACCTAAAAGCCCGGCCTAAATGGTCATTCAAATTTATACTTTTTGTGCTTTTTACCTACAAAATGAACATCAAATGTTTTTTGTATATTTCCAGGAATGCATTTGAATAATATTTTCAACCTAACAGGCGGTAAACTCAATATCCGGAACGTTCACCTTACCCAGAATTCAACATACCGTCAAAGGAATGCTATATATACTCTGCAATCGTGTGAGTCAAGTTTATCGCAATTATTTTGTCATTACTCCGTCCTTTGTGCATACTCGTGTAATTGGCTGTAGGCAAATTCACCATTTGGCCCTAAGATATTTATGAATATTTTTATGGTACTGTAGATATCCTCTATAAGGCGGTCAGCGGGGGACAAGCCGAAAAAACCGTCTTATAGAGGATACCATGTAATTTATATGGACCCGAGTTAAAGAGATCAACAGAAACACGAATCGGGGGACACGCTAGACCCGCGTTATAGCGAATACCGCCTTATAACGGGCGCCTTGTAGAGGATATATACAGTATAACACAACCTTATTGTTTGCAAGGATGGAATAATCTAACTATTATTGTTCAAAGATTTCATATGAGTAAATCGTTACCAATTTGATTGATAGGGAAAGCGTTAACGATACTGATCTCACCGCTAATTTGGTGTATATGTTTGTTTTATTAGCTGAAGTGGAGCTAACTGATTGTGTTCTTACCGCTCAATACAGCCCGGCTCTAGGAATCAGCGATAGCTCAAAACTTCAAATCAGGTTTGAATTGAAATATTGTAAAGCAATTGCATCATGGGTGTTTTTATAGCTACATTTTATGTAATACGTACAGTCGACCCTCGCCATGACACCAGGGTGTACCTATTACTGTAGATATCGGTTATAAGGCGGTCGGCGGGGGACAAGCCTAAAAAACAGCGCTATGTCGGTACGCGCTATACCTAAGTGCACATGTACTATACATGTACAAAACATGTAAGGCTGCGTAAAGTTAATGATTAGTTTCTCA
>JAXGGS010259291.1:0-14883 GCA_035585475.1 Armandia brevis | reverse complement strand
ATGTTTGTAGGAATGTTTTCCCTTTCAATGGCAGCAATGTCGCTTGCTGTAGACATCTCCTTTTCGGGTGATTTCTTGTTTTTTCTATCAGAGTCCCGGACAGCATCCATGTTGGCAGGCAGTAACTAGGACGTTTGATTGTTATTGTGCGAATTAGGTCAGTTCGCGCAGGCGCAGTACAAAAAGTTTCAAAATTTCCGCCCGTCTGGTCGAATTCCGATTTTAAAATAGCCGTAACTTTGCGAAAAAGTATTCACTTTCGAAAAAGTCGGTGAAAGTGACTTGCCAGTTCAATAATCTGTAGCTCCAGTATGAATTCCGTTGTTGTAAGGTGTTTTAACTGAATTGAAGTGTCATAATAAAGCGGAGCGTAGTTTCTTTCCTGGTGCTCTGGCCCCCTGGCGGTGACCCGGAGACAGTAGAAATCGAGAAAGGTTTTACACTTTCAAAGGCTCAGATACTTGTGCATTAGTCTCATGGTTTTCTACTCAGTGAGGCAAAGCTGTTCTGAGTCGTCACGAAAGAGGATCATTTGAAATCGGTTTATCTTGAGCGTTTAGAGGCCGTGCTCCTAAGGCAGGTGGCTGAAACTAGTGTAACCTTATAGGACAATTTTCCCGGTCGGTATGATTAAACAAAATGTCTCCAAACTTGAATAGATGGTTTGTGTGACATGTCACAATATCACGCCTGACAGGGCTAATTTTTCTGGAGATTACAATAGTAGAGGAAGTGTATGATTATATACTAGCGAGCCTCATCTTCCCACTACCCAGCTATTCCCATCCCCGCCCCAGGTTCTTAAGCCAGGCTTGTACCAGTCGCGCCCCTGAAGAGAGATAGCATTAGTCTAGACAATGTAATATTCATGTGTATGATAAAGCTGGGGTTTGTTTTATAACATGGACAGGGGGGGGGGCTTTCTCTGGTGGTTCTCAGTCGTGATTGTCCCGTGATAAATCTGCCATGTCCCTGCTTGTAATAAATCACAAACACAAAAACCCGGAGATACAAGCACACCACAGTTAATAATAAGCCACAGGTTTCATTTCTCTTGTGGGCTGTAGCTTATTGTGGTGTTTTCTATTGTCCTGTTTATCTGCGGCAACCACCAGCGGTCACTCACCTGTCGCCCCAGACACCATGGCCTCGTCAGGACGGGATTACCTCCGGACACCTTGTCTCCGTGCTGATTACCGTGTCCCCGAATTCGTCCGCACCCTGCAGGCAGATGTGACCCCAGACACGTCGCCCCCTTGTTTATTTACAGTTTATATCGTCCCAGACATCTCGGCTCTGTGTAAATAATGTCGCCTTAACACGGCGGGGCTGAGATTAGCAGCTGTGGAACAAAACACCTTATGTAAATTACAACAGGAGAGCTTGACTTATGTGGCCCTCGACACCATGGCTCTTTGTCAACAGGTGTCGTCCCGGACGTCTCGGCTCCCTGCAAACAGATCTAGCCCCAGATATCTCGGCTCCCTGTAAACAGATCTAGCCCCAGATATCTCGGCTCCCTGTAAACAGATCTAGCCCCAGATGTCCCGGCTCCTTGTAACAGATCTAGCTCCAGACATCTTGTATCTTGTGACAGCACACTGATACGTGCGAGTAGATCATTAGCTGTGAACAAGTCCATCTGATGTAAATAAGACTATTCGAACAAACACCTATATCTGTAAACAGATCGGGCTCCATATTATCTTGTCTTCATATGACCAGATGTTATCCCAGATATCTGAGCTCCTTGTAGCCAGATATCACAGGGATCTGCTTGGCCCCGGGATTCACCGCTCTTTGACAATAGTTTCTAGCCCAAGTTATCTCGTCTCCCTGTAACCAGATATCACAGTGATCTGTGTGGGCCTGTACTTTGACAACAGTTTCTAGCGCCACTTATCCTGTCTCCTTGTAGACAGACATCACAGTGGTCCGTGTGGGTTGCGAGAAAAGGCGAGGATTCAGACACCTGCTACAGGACAGGGCGCCCTGACTTTGTGTAACTCCGGCTGTTTCACCTGTCCCCCCTCTCGCACCTTCCCCTGTTTATCTCCCTGTTGTTGTCCGACTTCGTGTGGGTGAGAAGGCAAGGGTCAAAATCCACAGCCAATCAAATAACAAACTTGTTATCCGGACAACCAATTCATTCACGTGCTGGGTGATTCCTGTTTACTGAAGGAATGAAGAGAGTTTGCAGAATTGCAATCACGTATTTTTGTTTTAAGTTGGGAAACGACACTGGCAATATAGGAGCGGTGACTTTGTAACTGATTCAACTGTCCTTCTACATCCAGAACATTAAAAGGACATATGGAGCAATTGCAAGACCTGCCCCGCAATAGAAGGACATATGGAGCAATTGCAAGACCACCCCAGCAACAAAATAACCTCTAAGCAATTACAAGACTATCACAGAAATACTAGGACCTTTGAAGCAATTGCAAGACCACCCGATCAACAGAAGGACATTTGAAGAAATTACAAGACCACCCCAGCAATAGAAAGACATTTGAAGAAATTACAAGACCACCCCAGCAATAGAAAGACCTTTTAAGCAATTAGAGGACCACTCAGGACAAAAAAGGAAGGACATCTGAAGTGATTAAAATACCACCCCAGCAATAGAAGAACCTCCTCAGCACAGCTGGACCATCCCAGCCATAGCCATTCAGTAGCTTGACCTCCCAATCGATGAATGTTTATACTTCTGCTGAATATAAGACAGATGTGTTAAATATATGTGATAACTGAACAAACGCTCATCATCTACATGACATGTGGACATTAGATAAACACTGCTCCTGCCTTGACATGACTCTCTGTAGCATCACAGCTGCCAACGAGGGAGTTCGGGAACATAGTTTGGTTTATCTATAATCGCTACTCCCTCATCAAGCCATGTGATTAAACTCATACAAGGATTTCCGCTGTGGTGAGGACTCAGATAACGGGAATAATGCAGTTCAGTGCACGCGATCTCTCAGAATTTAGGATTTCTTGTTACACCAACTGTTACAATTGATTCTGACGGTTTATCGGTAATATTCGGGCATCGACCTTTAGTTAATAATCTGCGGTGCAGGGATCTGGGAGGGGAATGAGATATAAATCTCCTGTCTGTCGATCCTCTGACGATAACTGACAGCCACATCTCCCTGCGCGTCAGTGACAAGGAACAATTTCACATTAAGCCATTCCCAGTGTCGCCATAGTAACGCGAGATGCATCTTTAATTATCAGATAATCCGCTTTGGAATCCATGGATCCTTGATCCCAGAATCTATGAGAATTATTGCAAATTCATCATTCTGTCAGGAGGTTTTTTGCCCTGTCAGAATCGGTTATTGCCTGACATTTGTTTTCTTACCGAATGAGTCATTCTATGTTGAACGAGATACATCTTTAATTGTCCACATCAGTTGTGTAATCCGCATTATGATTATGAATCTCCCGCCAGGAGAATTTCGAGTTTTTCCCGATCCATCTTCCGATCCAGGATGTCTTTAATCTTTATCTGGTTTATCTATGCACCTGCGGCAGTAACCAATTTCACATTAAGTCGCAATATTCACTTCTCTAAGATTGCGTCAGGCTAAGATGAGTGAAAGTTCAGCATCCTATACCGATTAGTTATAGTCTTTAAATCATAACCTATCCTGCCTATCTGTTGCACCATGACAGCCACCAATTCCGGGACCGGGACATTCACTTCTGTGATATGGCGAATCTCAGACCGAGATATCAGGCTCAGATTAGTGAAAGTTCAACATCCTACACTTGTTATAGTTAAAGCCTTTAATATTGACCTGTCTTGTTTATTTGCAGCACCACGTATATATGAAAGCAGCCAATTTCTCTGTGAGCCAGGACCGCGACATTCATATCTGTGACATTTTTGGCTCAGAAGCTTGCAGGTTCACTGTCCTCTGTCACCGTTAGTCATTGTCACGTGCTGTGTTTGCATGCGAACTTAACTCATCAGCTAATCTTAATCTGTGATCCTCTGTACGTGCCTAATCCGGTGATGGATCACACGCTACCCGCCTCGATATCCACGGATCAATCATATCGATCCGTCTTACTCCCGGGAACCCCTACATCTGGGCCCTCTATCCGGGACCCTCTAATCTAAGCCCGCCTATAATTACAGCTGTCCCATCTCGTCATAGTCAGCCGTGTGCATTCAAATACAGTAGATTATGTAAGAGTCCTTATAACGCGGGTTGCGGGGGATACTTAAGCGACAGCGTTATAGTGAGGCAAGTGTATTCCTAAGGGCGGCACTTGACCCGCGTTATAGAAAACAACACAAAATAACACTCGGGGAACGTTAGAAAGCCGCGTTATATCAAATTTCATGTCCTATATTTATCCGATTTAAATTGGACATCTACTGTAAGAAGATTGCAACTACATGACAGATTGTTAAGCTGTTTATAAGACCTCTTTTTTATCAATTTGATACCTTGGCTGATTGTGTTGTATATTTGACCGCTTTATTATCCATATTTGGTTGGTTAAATGTCAGGATTTGATGCTGTAACGGATAAAAGGGCTGTAGCTGAGCCTCGGCTACTTGAGTTCGCGACTAGAAGTTGACATAGTACGGTACCCAGTGCAGCAACCACCTATTATTATTATGTTTTACGGTAATAATCATGTGAGAATCATGGCTCGACCTTCGAGTTGTCTACTTTATCAGACCAGACGGAAACCGCCGCGGTCCAGGCTGAGACAATCGAGAACCTCGGATATTTCCGCTCTGGTCGCATGATGATGAATTATTCTCTGTAAATATAACAGCGAGGGGGATGATCAATGGAAGATGGAACAAAGAAAAACTCTCGTTTTTTACGCGGGATAATTCAGTCGTGTTTGATTTATCCGAGCTCGTCCCTCACTTCCCGGCGTCCCAACCACCATCACAAAATACAATTCATATTCCGCGATAAAAACGCACGCAATTCATCTTGACTTTTTTATCAAGTCCTTGCGATACATGATAATAACGTGGCTCATTAGCGTCCATTGATTGACGACACTCAAATACACGAACTGTCAGCTGTTTTTGTAGCGAATTCAATTAATTTCACGCACAGGAGTTAGAAATCTAACAACGCCGTCATGTATTTTACCACCTCAGATTAACAGTTACCTGTCTAGGTATTAACTACCTGCCTGAGATGATCCTTTACCTGCGTGTGTTAATCCTCAGCCCTTTGCCCTGTAAATATTTATCTAAGCAGTGATAAGATGTGATATATTATAACACGCTGATTGACGGTGACGGTGTTTGCGGTGTGTGGCCCCAGGAGAGGCACGTACAATATCTCGGTAACTAGGCAAACGCTGGGCACAGCTGCTTAACGGGAGGCCATCACTGGGAGGTTAGATTAATTAACGGTGTGAGGGGTCGGGATGAGACTCCCGTGTCACATATACAGTGGGTATATGACAGCATAACAACTACCTGAGCACTGTTAAAGGGATACATCAGGACAGTTGAAGATCGATATAACAGGGGTTTGATATGACGCTGTACTCGATATAACGCGTGTATATTGTGTCTCCTGATATGGTATTTTTATATTTTTATAACGCGGGTCAAAGCGGTTACTAACGGGTATAGGCGATTCTTTAAGGTTGTCCTCAGCTACCCACGTTATATCGAGCATCTACTGTCGCCACCTGAGGACTGTCACAGGTAGATATATACCTACCTGAGAGGGTTATCACATAGGTATATATGAGATGACACAGGTATACATCAAACCCTCACCACCTCTCCACCGTATGTTAATTAATACACCTGAAGGATCAGAGAGACACTTACAGGTAAACTCAGGTGACACATAGCGACGGTTAACGCCGGGGACAGCCACACTCGGGATTAACTATAGCGCGCGCGCGGATTATCACATCACGGCGGATTACCGTGATCTGCTGGGATTATGTCGTCATGGTGATGTCCACCGCTGTAAGGTTCCGTGTGTTTTTGTGTTAAGCAGGATACCTTCAGGAGCGTGCGAGAGAGGATGGGTTGTGGAGCGAGTCAGCCTCCTCCACCGCCACCAAACAACAAGGTAAGTCATGGATTATCTCTAAATCCCTCGTTAATCCCTGTATATCCGCGGCTATTGGGTTCATCGTGATTACGGTTTATTCGATGATAGAAACACTTGTATTGTTTGTTTGAGGGAAGATCTCGACTCATACTTGTGAAACGCTCTGACATGAATATCAATACACCATGACAATCAGTTTTATATGTTCGTGTGTAAACATAGATACTATGACTGACTATGACTATCTCGTATAAATATAATCAACATTCACTAATTCATAATCAACGTCTTAGATTCTCTGAAGCTGTCCTGCAATTTTAGCAATTGATCCTCGGGTAATCAAATTACACTTATTTACGAGTTTTATCAATTCATATCATGAAATGAATCCCTTGGGAATACTTTTCAGTCCCCTGCATCGACTCTTATAGAGGGGATTTTGTACTTGATGTAGAGACTAACTACAGATAGGTTCGCTCGCGATTGCCCTGTTAGTGAATAGATTAGCTAATAAAGTGTGTTTATATCTCTTCGCTTACCAGGGGTGAACATTAATAATTCATATTTCCATCAGAAGCCCGCGTGAACAGGGTAACAAGCGACACGCACAGTGGCTCCCGTATATATATTTATCACGACCCCACCACCACCCCACCCCCTTGTTTAATCTACCACATATATCCCATGTATACATGTATAATATATAGGCCTAAGTTGGTTAGATCGCGGGGAGATTATACAGCCTGTACCAACCATTTCCCCGTGCTATAAGGTCACGATGCTGCCAGACAACATTAATCACAAGTTCCGCTCACGAAGGGCAACTCTTTCTCTCCCAGTGCGCGTCCACTAACCTCATCCCTTATACATGTCTAGCGTGACCATCCCAAGTTTGATCTGAAATATAGCGCACATACACGTACATGTATGATATATAGGTTGAAGTTGGTTGTATCAGATCAGTTGCTACCGACAAATTTTAACGAGCAAAAGGTTCCCAGTTCTTTCCGAGAGTGCTCCCAAGTTCCGTTCACTAAGTTCAACTATTTCCCTCCCAGATTCTAACCTTGTATATAACTTCTCTCTCACAGGGCGCGTCCACTAAATTCAGCTCCCTGTTTCCGACACCTAGCGTGTTGAGAGATGCGCAGAGGACGGTGAAGAAACAGACGGGCGGCGCAGCTGCGGAGACCGGAACATCCGGCGGAAGTCACAGGAAGTCTGGTGCTCCATCTCCCCCGGGTCCTTCATCTCCCGGTACGCAGCAAGGTCAGCCTCCTCCTAAACCTTCCGGTACAACCAGGGCGGAGATATTCAGCACTGACAAGTACAACAGCAGTTACAGACAAGCTATACAAGTAACTTTAGAGTTTTATGTATCATATTAAATGACAAAAAGATAATATCCAAGAGAATTTAGGTCATCATCAGTGAGCAATGAACTTCCATCGGCACATTAAGGCTTAATTACACCGGATCTTGTATCTTTATCATTTTTTTAATTCGAATACGTATGCTGCATGCGTCTATAAATATGATTGATTCAACCCCCATTAGAAATCAGTATTATATATGCTAGACAATGTCCAAGTGAATGTAGGTCACCTGTAGGAAACGATAAACTCCCATCGTGAATTAATGTCTTATTTCACCAGATCTGTCATCTTCATCACTTAACAAATTCAATTACGTGTGTAGATATCATTATTCGAATTAGTCACGTACCATCCACTTGGAACCGTGTAATTTATATTTATATTTATATGATTTCAACTCCCGATAGAGATTAGTGATTTACATATCAATGACCATCGGGAATTCCACCAGATCTGCTATCATTATCATTTTACAATTCAAGTACGATAGATGTTATTACTATAGAGATCAGTGTTTATAATCGCATTAATCATCAGTATATATGTATAATCCTCTGCTGACCAGGCGCCCCCCGCCCTCGCCTCTGGACCCCTCCCCGCCCTGGTGAAGCATCTCTCCCAGGTCGCCAAGGACGACGTGGGGAAACTGTGGTCCTTCTACACGTGGATCTGTGCTCAGGACCTCGGGTCACATGACCTCGGGTCACATGACCTCGCCAAACCGCCAGACCAGAACTCAGCCCTTCATCTGCTGCTGAGAGCTCGAGGGAACGCCGCGTCTAAAAATGATCTGCTGCTACAGATGTGCAAGTAAGTATCCTGCGTAATATAATCAAATACAAGGAAGTACCCTGCGTTATATAAACTCTAATACAAATAAGTATCCTGCGTTATAAACTCAAATACAAATAAGTATCCTGCGTTATATAAACCACATCCCAGTAAGTACCCTGCGTTATATACTCAAACACATGTTAGTACCCTGCGTTATAAACTCAAATACAAGGAAGTACCCTGCGTTATAAAATCAAATACAAGTAAGTACCCTGCGTTATAAAATCAAATACAAGTAAGTACCCTGCGTTATAAAATTAAAAGCACGTAAGTACCCTGCGTTATAAAATCAAATACAAGTAAGTACCCTGCGTTATAAAATCAAATACATGTAAGTACCCTGCGTTATAAACTCTAAGACAAGTTAGTACCCTGCGTTATAAAATTAAATGCACGTAAGTACACTGCGTTATATAATCAAATCCACGTAAGTACCCTGCGTAATAAACACAAATACAAGTAAGTAACCTGCGCTATAAAATCAAATACAAGTAAGTACCCTGCGTCATAAAATCAAATACATGTTAGTACCCTGCGTCATAAAAATCAATTCACTTGAAACCGTTAAATTGTAAAATCAATTACTTCAAAGTACATGTTGGAATTCATCAGAATATAATAAATACCCTTTCAATGCGGGTGCAGCCAAACAAAGATTGTAGCTTCAGATGTTATCGTCAGACGAGATTGGATGTTAGAAAACTGACAAGTCTAAATAAAACGGGGCACATTAAATAAAATCGGCATGGAACTGGGAATGTAGACTTATTGGAAGTGCTTGATGTGTCAGTTTGTATCAGACGCCGGTAATTTGAGGGGCTTATAGTCGCTAACTCCGTCTGACGAGTTTTATAAACACCAGCAGTTTCCATCTCTTCTGCCAGCTCAATAACAATAATAACAATTCCGATAGGTGATTTGTGATTATCGGGTCAGCCGGGGTAACTGAAGTTTCAGCTCTGATTGAATTCACATAACCAGACAAATACTGGTAAATCAACATATTAAAGCCTGGAATTTATTGGCATGACCCCAACATGATCCAAACATGACCCCTACATGACCCCTACATGACCCCTACATGACCCCTAATTTCCACTCGGTATCTGATATATCTCTATTCTGATCGAGTTAATTTAACCGATAGAAAACAGTAATTACTATTTTGCTACGCCTGTTAATGTGTTTACAGAGGACTATATTGCCTTGACCTATTTGTTTATACTGCAGTAGATGACCTGTGCTGGTCTGTATCTTTACTCTGAAGTGTATCGGGTTCATTAGTGTCCCGGGCGGTTCTCTTTTTCCATTTCATTTTCTGATCAATTGTTTTTCGCCCATTGACAAATCTTTTCCTATTTAACTATAACTATATGATATTATTAATTATAGATTGGCGGGTATCCCGTGTGAGAAGGTGACCGGAAGTGTGAAGCCTGAGAATTACTGGTTAGGAGGGGCGCCTGTGGGGGGGCACTGCTGGTGCGCGGTCTCCCTCTCCCCCGGGGGGTGGCGCCTGGTGGACACGGTCATGGGCTCCCTCCCCCCTCCCACCACCACACTGAGGAAAGCTAGAACACACCGGAGACAGAGGGGGGTAGGAGAGGCCACACCCCGGGGTCAGGGGAGGTTAAACACGGGCATGTCCAGGTCAGGTACCACTTCTCCGGAGAAAGCGCCTTATAACAGGTAACAATAAACTCAACCAAAACAAATTCAGGTTATAAATATATCGCTCATTCACTTATTGCACTTAACAAATGATCCATCTGATTAAAGAAAATGTTGCTTGCGATTAAGTACCTGTTAGCCATACTTCAATCAGATTGGATTAATTTCTCCCACAAATTATCGGCATTAGTTTATGCTTGTGGGTGCAAATTTTGTCAGAATCTATTCAAATATTGTTATATCATTGCTGTATCAAATAGATGATGTAATGTACTTTGATGTAATATTAATGACATTTTGTACTTAAGGTCGGTATCCCGGATGAGTAACGGGAGTGTATATTCCCTCTCCACCCCTCGACCCGGAGATTCAGACACTACCCTCCGTGTTAACGACTTCTTCTTCCTCACGGACCCCGAGGCGTTCATCTTCACCCACCTCCCGGACCAGCAGCCCTGGCAGTTACTGGCCCGACCCGTCAGCCCGGCGGAGTTTCTGCGCATGTGCCGTGTGAGGCAGGGATACTTCCGGTACGGGTTCACTGACCTCTCCGCGCCCGAGTTTTATCTGGAGACGCAGGAGGGGGAGGTGGAGATAACTCTCTCCCTGCCTGGTAATCCTGGTAACACGTCTTCTGGTAACCAAAACAACAAGTTAGCTGGTAACCAAGGCAACACGTCATCTGGTAACCCTGGCAACACGTCAGCTGGTAACCCTGGCAACACGTCAGCTGGTAACCAAAGCAACAAGCCACCCAGTAACCAAGGCAACAAGGCACCCGATAACCAAGGCAACAAACCACCCGGCAACCAAAGCAACAAGCCACCCGGTAACCAAGGCAACAAACCACCCGGTAACCAAGGCAACAAACCACCCGGTAACCAAGGCAACAAGCCATCCGATAACCAAGGCAACACGTCAAATGGTAACCCAGGTAACAGGACATCCGGTAACCAAGGCAACACGTCATCTAGCAAACCATCAAATGGAAACATACCATCCGGGAACAATGGTAAAACCACGCCAAGTAACCAGAGCAACCCTCCACCTGGTAGTCATAGCAACCCTCCACCTGGTAGTCATAGCAACCCTCCACCTGGTATCACCGGTACCATTGACACCTCGTCCCTTTACCTGAGCTGTAAGTTACAGAGAATACGCGGCGCTGTGCTGGCGGACGATGTTAGAGGGGAACCGCTGAGGAACTATGTTTTTATAGACACGCGGGGCGGGGAGAAAGTAGTCCGGGTGTCCTGCAGAGAGGCGGGGCAGTACAAGCTGAGGTTATACGTGAGTGGCGGTGACCAGTCCCCGCTCACAGCCACAGAGGTGGCGCAGTACCTGCTCGTGTGTCCGGAGCCGGCACACCTGTGTCCGCGTTACCCTGGCAACCCCCGGGAGGAGTGGGGGCCCGGGGCGGAGATGCGGAGACAGGGCATCACAGCCGCCTCACATCCGCGCGGTCTGGTGGCGGCGGAGGAGGGGGAGGTCACCCTCACCTTCACAGACGGGGGTAGTAAGGACTACCACTTCACCCTGGAGTCGGGGGAGGTGAGCCGGGGGGAGGGGGGCCGGGGGGAGGTGAGCCGGGGGGCGCTGAGGGACTACAGTCGCTGTTACCGGGGAGACGGGGGGAGGAGCGTCAGTTTCTGTGTGAAGCTGCCGCACCACGGGAGGTATCTGTTCTGTATCTACGCGCGGGATGTGGAGGAGGAGGGGGAGGAGGGGGAGGGGGAGGGAGAGTACGGGAACATCTGTAACTACCTGATACACGCGGACGTGGGGTGCACCGACACCACGCCCTTCCCTCGCACCCCCGGCAGTAAGCTCGGGGCGCTGACCTCTGACCCCGCCCTCCTCCTGACCCCCCTCAGTCACCCCGCGCCGCTGGTGACCTGCCCTGAGAGCGGGGCCCTGACCCTGCGGCTCGCGCACCCCCCGGGGCTGGCGGTGACGGGGAAGCTGGTGCTGACCGGGGAGAGGGAGAGGGAGGGGGAGGAGCACGGGGCGTGTGTCAGCGAGGAGCAGGAGGAGGGGGAGCTGCGGGCGGAGATCCACTTCCCCCGGGCCGGCACCTATTCCTACACGCTGTTCTCGCGGCCGCCCGGGGAGGTGCTGTACCGGGACGTGTGGGTGTGGGTGATCACCGTGCCGCACCCCCACCCCTCACACACCCCCTTCCCCGCCCGCGAGCAGGGCTGGAGCTCCGGGTACCGCCTCATCACCCCACAGCGAGGCTTCCTGCAGGAGCAGACCACACAGGACTTCGAGCTCGACGTGCCCAGAGCTGCTGACGTCACCGTACTAGGTATAACGTAAATTTGTGATAATGGCTCAATCAGAAATGCTCATCGCATTTAATATAATTATATAGATGAGGGATTAACCGCTTTGAGATACATATCCCTTATTTTTGTCCATTTTTGTCTATTTTGTCTATTTTTGTCTATTTTTGTCTATTTTTGTCTATTTTTGTCTATTTTTGTCTATTTTTGTCTATTTTGGCTATTTTGGCCTATTCTTACCTCTTCTTACCTATTTTTACCTATTTTTACCTAATTAAACTTATTTATAGGAGACGCTGTAGCGACGTACGGCGCCCTGAAGAAGGACACAGACGGGTTATGGAAGGGACCGGTGCACACTGGGAGGGGAGGCAGACCGCTGACTGTGGCTTACATGGCTGAGGGGGACACAGAATACCAGTACCTCCTTCAATACGAGGTAAATTCTTCCTTAATCAACCGCATTTACCGATAAACTGTGCAAAATAATCCAACTTACAATTTATAATAGTAACCATTTTATAGCTTTTTAATAGCGATTAATAGCTACTATAAAATTGTCACTTGTTTTTCTAGGTTTTGTCTATAGAGGAGCTGAAGGACCTTGAGAAGAACGCTGAGATGTTGCAGTTGGAAGCGAAACGCCACAGACAAGGTGACAGACATTAGCTCTGACAGTAATTCCCGGCTTACAGCTCTCAGACACATCCCACGTGTCTGCTAACATGTTTTAAATCCCCTCAGCCGTGTAGTTAAACACCTCTGATCACATTAACACATCTCAGGCTGACAACAGAGCAAACATTCACTGTTTCACACGGGTCTCTCCAAACATGTTTTAAATCATCTTGCCAGGTCCCTGATTACTTTAAACCCTCTCTGTCCCATTAGATCTGGAGGAAAGAACAAACACATGTTTTCAGCAATTTCATCGTGTTATTGAGCACATGAGAGAGGTGTAAATATTTCAGTACCAAACCTGGAGGATGGAGCTGACATATGTTTTAAGTCGTTTTGAGTCACATTGAGAAGGTTTAGATGTTTTCTTGCAAAGCTAACATATGTTTTATTAACCTCTCTCTCTCCCCTCAGATTTGGAGGACAGGGCTGACGCTGAGACCCAGGACGCCGCGAGGAGACAGAAAGAGGAGCAGGCCGCCATCAGGAAGTCCCGGGAGTCGTGGAACAGAAACAAGCACCAGCAAATCGAGCTGGAGACCCGACTCCGAGCAGAGGGGGACGAGGTCTGGGCAGAGACTAAAACACGGCGTGAGGAGGAGCTACGGGAGGGCAAACAACCGCTCACACAACAGGAACAGGACGAGCTCATCAAACAACAGGTCCAGGAGGTCAGAGAGGTAAGATACAACAAGGTCACCAAACGACAGGTCAAACCGACCAACCAGGTAAGGAACAACATCAGGTTAAACAGCTTAGCGGGAAAATGTAAATGTAAATATTTATTGGTGAGACCAACAGTCCACCTGATCATCTCAATTAAACGTATGACCCTATGTTAACAGAAACAACAGGCCAAGTTTAAACGTGAATGGTCGAATAGATGAGAGAAGATGGAGAGGTTTAGAGACAACGCCGCCCTTTAAATGTACTCTGTGACCGAATAATAGCCTTATAAAACCTCCTTGTTAAAAGATTAAACCCATCCCTGCCTCCCTAATGTCCTAAGCTGATTATATCAGGAGCTGAAGACAGTCGATGCTAACAGCTTAAATTTCCCCTCTCTGCTTCTTTTCAGGAATCTAATTCGGAAACCGCGAAACGCCGGAAGCTGCATGCAGGTAACGTGACACTTAATCCGATATTATTAAATCAAATCTGATTCTCAGATCAATGCCAGCCGTTCTGTTATCTGCACCTAGAGGCGGGAGATAAATGAGATGTGGTTTTATTTCCCCCGCAGAGATGCGGACAAAGATGACTCGGGATCAGCTGAGGGAGGCGACTCGGCTGAAGAGCAAACCCCTGCTGCAGACATCGATAAAACAGTTCGCGCTGGCGGGACTTCCGGAGGAAAGGGGGGACTTCAGCCGTGCGGAGATCACGTTAGATGCTGTGACACTGAGGGAAAGTGAGCAAATCTTACATACCACATCACATTTATAAATTCTCCCGCGATCCTCCCTGTAATAAAAGCAGCTTGTCCTCGCCTGACATTTGCGCTTCATTCTCTGATTAAATTCCCCCTCGGTCGATATCCTGGTTTAATGTTTCTCTCTCCTCCTGCTTTTTAATCTACCGTATTCCCTCTAATTCTAAGCCACACTGAAATGTGTTTACAGCTTAGGATAATGTGTTTATCCCGAATGATATCTACTTGATGCGTGTTCCGAGGCCCAGCACTCAGATATATATCAACGAACAGCCCCTTTTCTTATACACAAGCTGGATGGTTAATGATAAAGAGTTATTTTGAACAACAAATTTGTTCAAATCCCACCCCTATCGTCCTATATTCAGGATTAGCTGAAACCGGTTTATACCCGAGTATATTTGGTTCCTGTATTTGGCTGTACATGTTAATGTGAGTGCAACTTTGTTGAGAGATAACACGGTAACCCTCTCCTCCTGTGTTTATATAGAACTGACGGGGGCGGTCTATGATTAGAGATAGCACGGTAACCCTCTCCT
>JAXGGS010259180.1:0-14886 GCA_035585475.1 Armandia brevis | reverse complement strand
GTACCCATCTGGTTACTGGTATCAAATATAAATGATACAGTGGTGGAACATGAGGCCTGTGTGTTGGCCGATGACACAGAAATCACTGTGTCCTGGGAGATGTTCGCGTCGGCGGCGGGAGGGTCAGAGGTCACGGCGTCCTTCGGGGTGCTGGTGAGGGCTCCTACTGAGCATCGGCGCCCCGCACTACCAGGTCGCGAGGTTCGCGGGGTCATAGGTAATGACATTGATGACGCACCCGGCTGATTTATCTTTGCTTGAAGAGTGAGGGCGCGAGATACCATCTCCATCTTCTGGTCTCTGTCAGACACTGCTCTTTTGCTGGAGGACGAACATGTCGACTAGACTGCCGATCCCCAAGGGTCTCAAAAAATCAGACCCGGTGGTAAGGCACACCTTACAAAGGCGTGGGTGGGAGGGCAGTCTTAGTCAAACCGCTTACCCGGTGGTAAGGCACACCTTACAAAGGCGTGGGTGGGAGGGCAGTCTTAGTCAAACCGATGTGTATGAATCCGAAACTTTAACCATCTTACCTCAAAATATCACAGTGAGCACAAGCAAATTCATCAAACGCAAAGTTGTGAATCTGAAGCAGTGTGAAGCGTATGTTTCACGAAAAGAACGCGGTCTATTTTCAGAGCCCGTGTTTAGTTAAAATAATAATAAACGCGGATCGAGGGTAAAAGCAGGGAAATTTTGTCGTGGAAGTAGTCGTGGTAGTTTGTATGGGTGTAGTATCAGCACTGAAATATTGCTCTGATTCCATCGAAAGAGATAGTCCAATAGAATTATGTTTCCAACATTAATTCGTGATTAAATTTTTCTATTATAAATTTGCACTGTGATATATATTTAAGAAAGAATTCTGAGTATTTACGATATATTAAGACTTTTATATAATACACTCGCAACGTACCTATATATAATTACAGAGTACTAAATTACGACATGTTGATTGACTGAGGATCTTTTCTAATAAACAACTTATATAGCATTTGAGTCAAAGATGTGCCATCAATTTAAAAAAAAATGTTTTGTTAGATATTACAATATCAAAAATGTATATACAGTAACTTAAATGTGTAAATTATGTAATTTTTTTTCAAATGCAGTGCATTCATAATTCATATATTTTAGTACTCGAAATATCTGTCATTACAGACGAACTTTCGTAAGCAGCACCCGTCCGTGGCACAGATTGAATAGTTTTGCTATTAGTGGCGGTAAGTGAAAAGTTTTCACGTAGAACATTAACGTAGATCGTAAAGAAAAAGTAACCCGCTAGCCTATCCTGTAACCATCGACAAAACACCTTTTGAACTACTCTTACGAAGTAGAAATCTCTCTACAGTTAAACCCACCACGTGAATGACCTTCGTGTTTGGATATTCACCGGTAGATCACGTATTTGTACATACATGTTAAACACATACTATGTAACGTTTTATAATTAATCCATGCATGAATAATGTAACTAATACAAGCTGGAATAAAACTTTTATAAATTGAAATTGAAATTTGAAGCATTATTTTCTGTGATTTGTTTCTCTTTGGTGTTCATTGCTGTGCTCAACAAGTTTTGATATTATTGATAAAAAATAATAGTGTCATGAATTAGTATGTATAAGGTAGTGGATGTACACACTGTACATATACTAAAATTAAAGGGAGTGTTTACGTCGGCGGTCTCGCCGATATAATAAAAGTTATTATATCGAGTTAAACACTTAGGGTCCTGTCACTGGATTGCAGTTACCTGCATTTCCTCGCGGACATTTCTTGCGATGTTGTTTGAATCGATGAACGCCGATATAATAACATTTAATATATCGGCGAGACCACCGACGCAAAGCCACCCAAAATTAAAACACATTCGTTTACTTAATCACTCCAAGAAGAGACCATTGACACATCTTCTACCAAATTCAGCCCCATATACCTGTCCATTACACATTTCATAACTGGCTTGTAAAAAGTGTATTACAATACTGTAGATATCCTCCATAAGGCGGTCAGCGGGGGACAAGCCCAAAAAAACGCCTTATAGAGGAAACCATGTATTTTATATGGACCCGTTATAGAGATCAACAGCAACGAATCGGGGGACACGCTAGACCCGCCTTATAGCGAATACCGCCTTGTAGAGGATATCTACAGTACTACGACAATATGCTTCTCAAACATGTATTAATGTGTATGGGCTAATTTCATTACCCCTTTTTCTCTTATCATTTTAGATTTCTACTCACTGGGCTTCAAGATGATTATTTCAGCACTAAGGCTAACATGCCTTCCTGGGTTTGCTTCCAGGTTAGGCTTGAAAACAGCTGTGAAAAACGTCGCGTCTAGAAATATAGCCCCTGGTTTAGGTCATTTCGCCTACTCAAAAGCTTCCAAAACAGAAACCAAGCGGGTGGAAGATATTCGAAATATTGGTATTTCAGCCCATATTGACTCCGGCAAAACCACACTGACAGAACGCATTCTGTTTTACACAGGTAAATTAAATCAAATGCATGAGGTTAAAGGCAAGGATGGTGTAGGGGCAACCATGGACTTTATGGAGCTAGAAAGACAGAGAGGGATCACCATTCAGTCAGCCGCGACATATACTGAATGGAAAGGAATCAACGTCAATATAATTGACACGCCTGGTCACGTTGACTTTACTGTTGAGGTGGAAAGAGCATTAAGGGTTTTGGATGGAGCAGTTCTCGTGCTTTGTGCCGTTGGTGGAGTCCAAAGTCAGACTTTCACTGTCAATCGCCAAATGAACAGATACAATGTTCCCTTCATAGCCTTCATCAATAAATTGGACCGCGGAATGTCCAATCCTTTGCGAGTTCTCAATCAGTTGAAAACTAAACTTAATCACAACGCTGCTTTGCTACAGTTACCCATTGGTCTGGAGTCCAACTGCAAAGGATTAATAGATTTGATTGAGAGGAGAGCCATTTATTTTGGTGATCCCCATGGTATAGATGTACACTATGACGCCGTACCTGCTGAATTTCTGAGTGAAATGGAAGATCGAAGGGCAGAGCTCATAGAGTGCGTTGCTAATGCGGATGATGTCTTAGGAGAAATGTTCTTAGAAGAAAAAACGCCAACAGAGAGTGACATTAAAGCAGCGATAAGGAGGAGTTGCATAGCTAGAAAATTTGTTCCCGTCATGCTGGGAACAGCTCTTAAAAACAAGGGCGTGCAGCCATTGTTGGATGGTGTATTAGATTATCTTCCAAACCCTTCTGAGGTCACGAACACTGCTCTAGACGAAAGCGCCAACGGTGAAGCTAAAACATTAATTTTGGACCCAAGGCGTGACGATTCAAAACCTTTTCTAGGTCTTGCTTTTAAATTAGAGGCTGGACGATTTGGACAGTTGACATATATGAGAATCTACCAAGGCTGCTTGACAAAAGGAGAACACATTTTCAATACGCGAACAACAAAGAAGGTCAAAGTTCCTCGCCTGGTGCGCATTCAAGCCCAAGAATTAGAGGACGTGTCTGAGGTGTATGCTGGAGACATTTGTGCTTTATTCGGGGTAGATTGTGCTAGTGGCGACAGCTTTGTAACCAAGGGAGAAAAACTCATCTCAATGGAATCAATGTTTGTACCCGAGCCTGTAATATCTATGTCGATCAAGCCGGAGAATAAAACGTCACAGACCAACTTTTCAAAAGGCATCGCCAGATTCACTAGGGAAGATCCAACGTACCGGGTTGTGTACGATACCGAAAGTAAAGAAAGTATCGCATCTGGGATGGGTGAACTCCACCTCGAAGTGTACGCTCAAAGGCTGGAGAAGGAGTACAACGCTAAATGCATCCTGGGCAGACCCAAAGTGGCCTTCAGAGAGACCCTACTGGCGCCATGCAATTTTGATTATCTGCACAAGAAGCAGTCTGGTGGCATTGGACAGTTTGGCCGAGTAATTGGTCGCATGGAACCGCTAGTAGGGGAAGAATACACTTCGGTAGAGTTCGAAGACGTAACAACCGGAACCAACTTGCCTAAACAGTTCGTGCCGGCCGTGGAGAAAGGTTTCAAGCTGGCCACAGATAAAGGCAAACTGACGGGACATAGAATATGTGGAATAAAAATGGTATTAGAAGATGGAGCCAACCATGCTGTCGATTCCTCTGAGTGGTCCTTCCAGCAGGCAGCCGACGGAGCACTGAAACAGGTACTGAATGAAGGATCTTGGGGAATAATAGAACCTGTCATGACTGTAGAGATTACTGCACCAACAGAGTACCAAGGTTCTGTAATAGGTGGTATAAACAGGAGGAATGGAATAATGACCGGACAAGACGGTACCGAGGGCTATTTCTCCATATTTTGCGAAGTACCTTTGAACAATATGTTTGGTTATTCTACTGAGTTGCGTACTCAAACGCAAGGCAAAGGTGAATACACCATGGAATATTCAAGATACTGCCCTTGCCTACCCGACACTCTAAAACAACTTATTACCACTTATCAAGAAGAAACCGCACCAGTTCAAGGACTGAAGAAGAAGAAGAAAAACTAAATGTCAGGAATTATGTAACTCGTTGTAATTGTGTGTGTATTTATAGGAAATTTTTAATTATAATAATTGTAGGTCAGATTTAAGTCAACAATGTATTGCCATAAGTAAAACATATTATTCTGTCGTTGGCTTTAGACCCCTCATTAAAATACGTACAATGTACGAACTCACATTCCTTTCTTGTGACCATGTACGGTATTAATAAATGTAAATACACAATATCTCTAATAGGTGCCTGCCGATTTATAGCAGACTTCAGTACAATTAACATCATGTGTGCAGATTTGATTTTTTAGTATCAATAGATCAGAAAGGAAAATTTCTGTTTGATATGTTATATTTGCTCGGTGTTGCATTAGATGTGTTCGTCTACTAGCGTTTATTTATCACTTCTATTAATGTAATTATAAAGGTTTAGTAATAAACAAGCTTTTATGTTAGATAGTCCATTTATTCATTTAAAAACACCGATATAACGGTAGCTACAATAAGCATTCATTCGACAGCGATAGAATTGAACGCGTGAAGCGAAGTTAAAAAATCAGTCATTATATATTGATGCAATGTGATTTTAATCCAGAATACAAGCCCATACATGTGTACAAAGTATATCCAAACACAACTTGACTAGAACTTCGCCTGACTACGTTTAGTTCTTGTTCACAAACGACATATCTGTGCAATCATTTAGATCTTAAGAATCCCTGATTTTGGACACCAATTAAAAACAGAAAACCAGCAACCGTATTTGAAACGTTCTCTTCAACTGGGGTATTTTGAGTACCCGGTACATGTACCTACACACAATGTACGAGCACAAAGTAACCGCAAAAGCTGCCAGATTAAGTCCGGACAGAACGGAAACAATGCCATAACCACAAGCGCACGTGCACATACATTTTTGTACAATTACAACAACATGCACAAGCATTATTAGTTATAATTCTCATGAGTATCTGAATTTCAATATGAAGTACTGATATGATATCATGTTCTCAACACTTAACTAAATGTATATGGAAGTTTCAATTCCAAAATGTATACATGTACATACCTATACAAAAACGTAAATATTTATCACAAGCTATGCTCCTAGTTGACGGGAGGACGACTATGATTTGCAGTAGAACATGGACATGATTTAACTTCGAATCTAGGCAATACTGCAGTCATATTAATAACGCTGTTAAATAACAAATATATATACATGTACGTATACTGTATATATATAATCACCATAACATTCGTAATAGAGATTGAAAATGGACAATTTATGAGCTGTAATTTAAACAAAAATATCAAATTTGACGTTCATACTAACTACTATTTTAACAAGTATTTTTATACACAGCAGTGTATGTAAAGGCATGCCCATCTTAACAAAACAGATCGCTTCCAAGTACATTTTTTACAAAACCTTCTTTAATTTGTTCTATGCATTCCATGGTGGTAGATGACATCATCTTCGTGTGTTTTTGCGCAAATTTAATCTCTTTTATTGGAATTAAAGTATTTGTTATAATGATCCACTTGGAATAATTCAAATCCTCCCCGAGCCGTCATATAAATGAAAAACACCATTTGAACCAACGTTAGCCATCTTGCGATGGATGAGTATATGAGTAACAAAAGTATACCAAGTACGAACACAGACCAGTAAACGAGTGCGAACTTTAATGTCCACTCGGCGGTGGGATATTCCAACTCTTTACACGCTTCGCCATTGCCTTCTGTAAAATGTTTAGCAGCATAGAAGTTTTTTAGCTGTTCTTCTTTCTCCTCCCATCGATCCCTGCACCAATCCTGCAGGCCATCTTCGTTGATCGGTATAGTTTCTATGGGATACCGCTTAACGTGGAAGTGAACTTCCTTTGGACAATTTCCAAGAATCAAATCAGCTTCTTTTTGTGGAAAATTATAGGGGTATCCGACGGAGACATCATAAATTGCATCCAAATGATTATCTGAGACAAAATGTGAAGTATAAAAATTACACCGGTCATCCAGAATACTTACACCAATATTTAGAAATTATCCATATGCATACAAATTACATGTAATTACAAGAGAGAATAAAACACAGTGACTTGATAATTATCATCCTGTACTCACTCTCTCGCATCAATTTGGTGATATATGTAAAACCGGTGACCCGCGGATGCAAGCAGTATTCATAAGGCTGCAAACCATTTTTCTGAGCAAATTCGTTACTCCGAGCCTTGGTTCTGGTAGATAAATCAGTTCCTTCCGGAAACAACAAAATCTGTCAATCAGAAGAAAAAGAAAACTTAAATTGAATGCATGAATGATAACGAAAAGTAACGAATATCGTACACAATAATCTACAATGCGTTCAACTTACCTGCGTTTTGTGCTTGAGATCTGCGAAGTAATTGATCATTTTTGAGAGTATAATCTTATCTTCCTCCCACTTCCTATTTATGAATATGAAGGCCCCTACTTGCATGGCCCAGCCTAAAACACAGTTCAACAGTTATAAATGATCATTTATTACATTTTTACTCTTGGCGTATTACGGTAATGGTAATTAAATATAACTTAAAACAAAGCTACAAAATATGTGTCCACCTGCGCCAGGTATTTTCTTAAGTGGAGCCTTAAGAATTATCTTCTCAGTTTTCACACCAGATTGTCGTAAAAGAACCGACCAGAAATACATCCAGTCCAATCTAGTTCGGTGGTTCATGATTATTAAATTGCGCTCTTTAGGTCGAACTTCGTCTCCACTAATAACGACTTTCATGCCCATCATGTATTCAAGTAACGCCTGCAAAGTTGAACAAAACAGTTTTAGGTGAGCAAATAAAAAGTACAAAGATAAGTTACTGCTTTCGATGGAGGATAAGGCAAATAGAATTACGAGACTGTTCACGCAGATGCAAACCACATTGTAGTATTAGGTACAAGCGAGTCAGTATATTTAGTTTTAAAATATATCTTTTATCATTCGTATTATGTCACTAGATATCCCAGGGGGCTCATAGTCTACGTTTATTGTAACTCACAATTGTTAGCAACGCAGAAAAAAAGGTTTATATTCGCAACATAGAAACAACTTAGTCATATGAACTTCAATACGGCATAACAACTTAATAATTGAACTTTTGAGTGTAATGAAAATTATCAACACAATGAACTACGGAATAGATCTGCAACATTAAAATATGTGAATCATAGTCAACCAACGAACTCGCATTGTAGCTCATCATTGTTCTCACCGAACAGTACATCAGCCATGAACCTATCATCTCATCGGCCAGCTTCCTATACCATTTTCCACTGAGGAATATGACAGAAAACATATAACCAGAGTGGAAGAACGTCACACCAAGAGTGCTGGTTATCAATAACCACAGTCCAAACAGGATTCCAATGACACCCGACACGATTCTAGACATGGCTGTATTCCTAGTGAAATCCTTAAATCAATCGGTATATGAAAACATCAAGTACATGCCATATCCATCCTCGGATTTAGCATGACACAAGGATTAAATCTCATCGTAATATCCACATTATTTAAACGTATGGCGCACATGCATAGCAGAGTATCGTTCTCACGGAAGTCTACCACGGCAAATATTGGATCAGCACGCTAATGGCGTAAAACACGAGTTCGCGTGCGTTGTCAGTAAACACACATACGAACGAGAGCAGTAGCTTATGGCAGGAATATCCAGAGCGAAAACTGTCACACGCATCACAAATGACCCCAATCTGAATATCCTAACTTGATAATGACATGAGGGTATGACAGCGACTGAGTGTGTGTTAAGCTGTGGGGTCAAATACAAGACCCCAGTACACTAGGTAAAACACTTTGATTATGTCATGTACACGTACGAAGCAGGTCTATCACGGCACACACTCTCCCCCAAGAGGCGTAACTGGACTGTAGATCAAAAACCGCCACTATCTCAGCAGTACTAATCGTCACCCGGTCCGGTATTCACTTCCAGGCGAGTACAAACAGGACACACACACCGCACACGTGTGATGTGTGTCTTCTCGATACCTGGCAGCAAGTTCCCGGCGGCGAGCGGTAATGATTAGTCAGACTGGAAACTTGTGCGATCTAATCGGTGCCTGGGCGCAGCTTACAACTCAAGTCTGTAGGCACATAATGTGCACATATCCACACTGCCGCACACCGAATGCGTGAATGATACAACATTTCAATACAAATTCATGGTTTCGACAAAGCCCCAGAGGCGAAGCACATAGCGTAGCGTTTATGAACCAGTAAGCAAGCGTACATTGTTAACATATACAGTATATAACACCTTAACAACATGTTCTTATCACAAAGTCCTATTACGTGCAAATGTTTGTTAGCTGCTGGCTTGCCAGAAACCAGCCAAACTATGTAAGATCAATAAACGTGTAGGCAACAGCGATATAATTAGACCACTTCCCAAAGTTTACCGCCATATCTGTATTTGCAAATATCTGATATTTGTCAATATAAAAGCTAAACAAACGAAGCAAATTTGATGGACTTGCTGGGGCTAAATTGAAATCTCATTTATCAAATCATCATATTAGATCAATTGTTGTAATTCGATCAAAGGACGAGGGAAGATTCGCCGTGCAACAGTCGAATCACGCTTATTACGTAACCAAACTTAACATCGACGATGTTTATTAACCACGAGTGAAGGCACTCGCGTTTTTTATTGCGATACTTTACCTGGTTACGCATAACACTGTCACTGAGCTGTAACAAAACATTTCATACCACATAAGCTTCCTTCACGTACAACAACTTTTAGAGAATGGATTCAAGGTTATAAAATTAATTATTAAAAGGTCTCATGATAAAACACAAATCAATGTTTCTGCTGTTCGTGAGTTTATCAAACCGTTTTTGGTTGCCAAATTAGCCAAAAGAAAATATTCAATTATCTTGGTAAATATAATATTGATTGTACGATTGTCAAGTTAATTAAATAACTGGCAAAAACGGTCAGCGGTAGCGCCAAATGTGTTTATCGATAGCTGAAAATCGTGCGTTTCAAAATGTTAACAAAGAAAGAATATCTAATTCATAGTATATTATCAAAACATTACTCACCATACACATTTTTGTCCACAACTCAATATGTATATCAACCAAGCCTCGATAAAGCTGCGGTGCAGCCCATAGCACCGGCTGATATATTATTGGGAAAAAGAAAACCGAAGACAAATTTCCAGCAGTAATGGCAATTCCAAAGAGAATCCCTTTAATCACTGATACTACACTAGCCATTTTGAGTATCTAATCCTGTCCACTTTCCTTCGATATTTGACCTAACCCGATCTCAGATATATGCTCACGGCAAACCAATAAACACTTGTTTGTGGTAATAAAGAAGCATGGCCTGTACGTGCAGTAAACTAGCAATGTCCATGGGCACGATCAGACTTGAACGTTCCAGTCCCGTGAACGCAGTGAATAGGCCGCGCAGCCAATTCCAACAACATCTTTCCAAACACAAGTCAACCCATCCGACCTTTACCTTTTTCATTGGCTAATACTAACGTAACTGCTAGGTGGATTTCCGCGACTTGCGCTCCACCCAGCTCAGAGTGAGCGCTCAGAGCTCTGGGAAAGAGTTTAATCCAGAATAAGTAGAAAAGCTAAGAATGTTATTCAAACTATGGTGACTGGAATGCAAACCCTGTGTGTGTGTGTGTGTGTATGCAATATTAATTGGAAACAGTGCATATTATCGGGGAACATCTGCATTTGTGGTCCTAAGCAAAACAATAATTTCACCCTAACGAAAGTGATACGCTGGGATATAGACACAGGTAAGTTGTGTCAATATTTTGATATTGATATGCAGTGCTTGCCCACATTCACAGTCCTGAAAGCACAACTTTCGGAACTCACAACTCTTGTTCCTCTTCTACCCCGGTCTTATACGGCCTTATTCCACACTTTCATTGATAAATTCTTACTTTACAAAGGAAATAAATCAGGCCACACATTATTATTATTATATTGATGACTCCATGTATGGACGAGTGCTATCTTATTGTATAATATCAATTAATCATAATTAATAATTTAGTTAAGTGAATACTAAGGCGAGGAGGCACAAAGGTTTTCTTGCGCCGTTCAACTACCGGTAGGGCCTTTTCATCAGAGACATTTTATAATCAATCGTATCACTTCAAATAATTAATTGTGGGAATATTGCAATATCAAACCATATTTCACTCGTTTGACCTACCGGTATGTGGTGCAACACAGTTCATCGCTGGTGAAATACATGGTACACTATCGGGTAATCAAAGGCACTATCTTACCGCGGCTAGAGTTAGCCATGGTCCAACAATGACTTTATCGTACCATCGTCTAAACCACGCAGGAGCGAAGAAGCCGATCATAGAGACAGAAAATCCAACATACTGTCCGACAAATGGTGTTAATCCAAGGTACAGTGCAACTGCTACAAGTTTTAAAATTTTCATACTTTGCGAGAGAAAATGTTCGACTGTCTAAAGAAAAGTCCCCTTCCAGTGCTAACTCGGAGAGATCAAGATGCAGCAATGTCAAATGTGTTTGATCTCCGATATAAGACGACGCTCGAAACACTGAGCTTGCTTCAATGCTTCAAATATCGTCTTATCTTCATGTACTAATACGATAATCAATCAATGGGTTGGAATCTGACCATGATTAACAGAGTTCACTGTTCAAAGGTAACTTTTTGTTTGAGCATTGTTATATGTGTCAAGTCTCATAAAGTCATTATAACCGTGTCTCGAAAATATTCATATCCAGGGATACTAAACGAGAAACATGTGTAGGGTCTTATAAGATTTCCTGTTAATTTTCAGCGATACAGTGGACTAGAATTGTTTAGCGTATCGGTGATATAAAGAGGTAAATCGTACAAGCGGGAATATTGTCCGTATCAATATTCACCACCATGTTGCCACTAAAATTATACCCAATGAGGCTGATCGTGTAGAGGATTTACAAAAGTGCTCGCCCAAAAGTCTATATTAGGTAGGTACAAATATGCATATATGTATAGTGTATCACAAAACATATTAAAATATGAGTTAATAATAACAACGCCTAGTACACAGCAACCATTTTAGGTACAAATGAACAATTCAAATTCTAAGCTTGGCGAATTATTGTGATTGAATGCCACGATCACTTAGCCAAGGGTGCTACAGCAGGTGCTACATCACGTCACAATATATAGCTTTGACTTAAGCACGTCACTCCGTCGGGACGTGATTACGTCTCACCCAATGAGGGGGATTAAAACAAGTTCTCAGTGACGTCATAATGAAAGAGCACCTGCCATACGAAGCCGGCAAATAGACCATGTGACTTACTTTCAGTATCTTCTTCAGTTCAATTA
Source organism: Armandia brevis (assembly GCA_035585475.1). NCBI lineage: Eukaryota > Metazoa > Annelida > Polychaeta > Opheliidae > Armandia > Armandia brevis. Next base: position 2,958 of record JAXGGS010259180.1, on the reverse strand, counting down.
CAATATTTCTGAGCAAAAGATATGTACTGGTTACTAATACAAAGCTCAATTAATATTTCAGAAATTAATACTGTAACAGTAGTATAAATAGGTACTTACCATCGTTAAATGTTGCCAAGATCCAATACATGCATCGAAAAAAGCACGATACGCAGTAGGCCTGACGAAAAATAAAGGTAGACTCCATCCTCCCTTGACTATTACTCCCGTGCAACTACTGATGAATATACTTAGACCAAATATGATCCCTCGGATACTACGTGCGATATCGGCCATGTCCTACTCGGGGATGTCCTCCTTTCCTAATCTATAGAATAAACATGATGATATCAACTATATTTTAATGTATCACATTTTCACTCTTTAATGAAGATATTTGATATTCATGGATACATGCGCTAATTATAATCGGCAGCCACGAATATGTATTGAAGTTATGATATTCCAATGAAGCTGATCAAGTGTGTTTCTGTCAGTATCGTGGAGCTTTATTGATACATAATGTATAACACCAATCAATACATGCAATTGATTTTAAAATTCCAGACCCTTAAACTCCCACTCATTTACATGTATTTAGACTATCACTCCCAATAGAATGCGTGCATACCACAATTCATTTCCATATATCATCTCTACCAAAATGAAAACTAATACAATCTGGAAGTACTAAGCAAATATTGTACACATCGCTTGTACATGTGCGCGATGTATTTAGAATAGGATTACGCACCGGTTAGTTACAACTTATCGTGACCAGGCACTTAACTAGGACTTGACTATATGAGGACACTTGTATTTGCCCGTTCGTGTACAGATTCTCTGCCTGCCCACCCCCCCCGACACAGGTTAATTTTGCTCTGTGATGGCTATATATACTAGCACCTTGTCATACATGTAGGCTTGACTTTTGCGTGTGTGTGCGGGGAGGGGGTGCATATTAATGTGTCCACTGAAGACCAAGGAAAAGCTCAGGGATAGCCACTTGGACAATTCGAGTTCATATTGGAGGGAGGGGTGCATTCTGTAGAACTCCCCTGGTTTGACATAATTAGCCTATGAAAGACCGGTCTATTTCACAGATATTTTAAATGTTGTCTTTCGTTGTGTATAATCGAAGACTATATTAGATGGAAGCAGTTTAGCATGTAAATGTTGATTTGTTTCTATGGCTGGAAGTAGCCTACCTACTTCGTAGGCTGCAATTTAGAAGCTTCATAACCGGTTTCAGGGCTTCAAGTTCAACCATGAGATAGCAACAGTTAGTAGGCACATCTTTATTATATTGCTAAATGTAGAGTAACTTTTCCTAATTCCATGCTTCCACTTGTTCATTGTCTCGTGACATTTTGAACCAATGTGCGAGTACAATATATAGTACTTTGAATATATTGTTTAACACCGGTGTTTCATTCAGTGTTATGCTAAATGTGTATTGTTGTCGTATGATGTCCTTTACGGATTGTGTGCCTCTATATATTGAAGGAATGGCATACCAAACACACTGTAATAGTGTATCGTCAGTTGGCCTGCTTAATAATACACATAAATCGACGATTGAACTACACAGGCAAAATTGTCTTGTTAACGTGGAAAGTTACATGCACTTGCTAAAAATCCTTTTAGTTTCCATATATGGCCAATAAAATTATCACAAGAGTTGGTTTGATGAGGGTAGCCCCAAGGGAGACTCAAAGCTGCCACTGCGACTGCAATATCATATTTAACGAAGACAATGTTCTGATAAAGAAGGATCTAAACGGAACGACCTCCGAGGAAGAAAAGCCTGCATCTACACCATTATACTATACAGTATAAAACTTACATTTATTCCTGTGACCAGTGATATATCAGCATTTTTCTTTACAACACACATCGGAGATAGGCAGTTTATCAGGCAGTGTCTTCTTTCGATAATACCAGGTCGTTGTAGCGGGTATCGAAGCCAGTATTCTTTTCTAACAACTCGCCGCGACACATTGCTTCATCGATCTGCGCCAGTGGAACTGAAAACTGGTACGACAACAAACTATTTATTTATCTTTAGCATTTCTAAGTCTTTCACACTCTGATCCTCGGCAGTATGGGTCATTAGAAACTTAGAGGAATACATAGTTGCCGCTTTATCTTGGAAAACGTAACCCTGTTTAAATGCGTGGCTAAATTTTGTTAAAAGTAGAAACTAGGCAGTTCTGTGTTTTACCATTTGCAAATTTAGTTCCGGTAAAATTCAAGCGGCGGATTCAGACAGAAATTTTTTGAAACATTTCTAATACACCTAAATTATACGGTACGCTATGTTCAAAATCAATTTGTTTGTATCTGCTTCCAATCCGCAAGAAGTTTAGATACAGAACGTCACCATTAATGCTTCCATCTTACTGCATGTGAGCCGATGGCTTCGTTGAAACTATCGGTACAGAAGTGTTGCGGGCTGTTTGGTATATCGCTATCACCCCAATATACGCCTCCATAATTATAAATACAGTTTTCAGATTGCACTTTTCGGTTCCACTGATCAAAAAGTTTTGATTCGAAGCAAAACTCACAGATCTAATATTTTCAAGCGCTGAATTCTGTCTACATGAGGTTGAAAGTTGGGGTGCAACTTATTGGTATTTAGGTAGGAAGCTTATATGGGCTACGGGTGAATACCAAAGCCTAATGCTTGTCCTTGACCCTAAAAGCACCCGTTTACTGGCCTCTCAAATTTTTAATAAGCATTAGAGGTCGATTGGTTTACCACATGCATGTGTCCTTATTGGAAACAGCACATTCTTTCAACCAAGCATTTTGCTTCTCACCCTTGCTATAATACCTAGCTTTATGCTTAATTTTCCCAGAATTTTACATAGTTTGTTAGTAACTACTCGAGGTCTATAGTATGCAATATCATAATTAAGGATGCCTCTCGTGTTAACAATCCGCAAGTATGAGACTACGATAATTTTCCTTAAA
>JAXGGS010259069.1:0-14887 GCA_035585475.1 Armandia brevis | reverse complement strand
TGCATGGAACTTGTAGCTATTTTATAGACGTAGTCAAGAGGGGTGCCTGGAGGTAACCCATAAAGCTGGAAAACCCATCTAAATATATCTAGGCAAAGAAGTTGTGGTTTGTTTATAGGTTATCTACTACTTAAAACATAGAATATATATACCGATCCGTAAAGAATATCAAAAACTGATAAGAACAACAATATTTGCATTCCCTTTGGAATGCTTCAATGAGGCCAACTAAACATTTTCAATAACATTGCTGAGAAAAAGAAAGATGGATATATTCGTAAATGACACTGAGGATTCACAAAAAATGAATTTGCTTCGACCAACGATAGTCCTGTACACATTTAGCGATGGCGTTGGTGCTAATCAAGTGCCGCATATGAATCTCGGGATGATTCATTTTATAGGTTTCAATTTGAATACGTGTTCTGCTTCCATGCACATATCGGAGCAAGAACACTTAACACCAGCAGCCGACATTCATTGATGGACGAACGCATTCTATGCATCAACATCACTGATTATTCTCACTCCCTCCTTCGTCGAAATCATACGTTTGGCTCCGTTTATGAACCCTTTTCCAGCAGTAACATTTCTCATTGTACAAACTCCATCCAGCGATATCAGAAATTACGTTTACATGCTCCAGCTGTAGATTGCCGCCACCTCTGTATCATATATGTACTTATGAATGGCACAGGTGATGGCGAGCTTATTGACCTACGCTTTTTGGTCTGCACTGCACAAATAACAATCACAACGTAGTCCTTTCTATTTTCAAATTCTATTTTGGCAGCATGCACTCTACCCCTGTTCTGTTAATCTAATCTAATCTGTTCGAAGCGTAAGCGCGGCAGCTTCAATTCTTTTTGTTGAATGAATGACAACGAATGTTTTGTGGTGTAAAATATCATATTAATTAAGGTCTCGTCTACTAAGTATCCGGGATGAAATAGGAACTGTTGTATTAACATCTTCAGGCATCTATCAGTATATTTTATTATTTTGACTTCATCTGTCATTGTAATGATGGAATATGAAAACGATGTAATTAATTTCCATTAAATGTCATCTACTTGGTCGAGAACTATTTTAGAGAATACAAAAGATAACACAGACAACATGACAACGGTATCAAGTTATATGTCCCCTCTAAATCGTGAAACAAAACTCTGGTTCTACATCACGATGTACGCAACTCAATCTAGGCTTGGACTTTAAGTATCAAAAATGGCTTAATATATATATATCTAGTAGAAATAGCAAATATACAATTGCAAGCAAGGACTATTCTTCGACTGGATTGCGAGGCAAAGTGTTTGGACTCCATATAACAATTCAGAAGAAAGACATGTCTCATTGAATATAACATCATGCCCATACTAATCAAATATTCCATATGTTGTATTAATAGAATGAGTAAATGAACAGTGACAAATTATTAACCCTGTTTTTATAATTTACTGATTTTGATTTATTCTTTTGTGTGACACACATTGCACAAGTTAATTATGGTAGACTGCGGAATAATATGCCACTGGATTGACACTATATGGCCATGTGTATCCTGTCGTTCAATAAGTATATATCGCATGGTATGGATTTTCATGTTGACATTTCAAACTTAGTTGTCAAATGTCTTCATGTGATTCCGATAAACTAGGGCAGTGACACCTACAAATATAAGTATGGATTTTTCTATCCATTTCTAATCCTCATCTTACGTATATAAAATAAACTCGCGCGGGGGAGGGGGACCTATATAGAGCTGGCCCTGGATTCGGCAGGTAGCTAGTTTAATGCAACATTGAAATAAAGGAATCAGTTTAGCATTATATTTTATTTTAATATAATAAAAAATGGGAGACGGAGCACCTCCTTACCGCGGAGAATAAGTAGGACGAGATGTCATGACCGGCGCTGACACTTCACAGGAGGGTCGTCAATATAGACCCGCGAACTACATTGACGACCCTCTCATGCATGTTTGTTACCTGGATGTTAACACTTTATAAGATTAGTTTACATATAAATTTTACCAGTTGAGAATGTCCACGCCATAATATTAGCCAAATTCTATTTTCTGTATCAACAAACTTTGAAACATTTTACACAGTGAGGGAAATTTATCTAAACACATTAAACGTGCATTTTATTATTAGCTTAATACCCGTGTTGCCAGATGGTTGATTATTTTATATGTGGCTGTAATTTGTTTATAAATATCATAAACTACTGCAAGATGATTTGGAGAATCAGGAGCTGTTGAACTTATGGGGATTATTAAGACCTATACATGTCGGTTTCATCAGCATAACATAGACCGTACATGAGTGTTATAGTGAATAGTAGCATGGCTACGTAAGCTAGTTTCGAAAATTCGAATTCGAATTAGCTGCTCTAGTATATTGTGTTGCGGTTGATTGAGTAACAGGGAACTGCATGACAGATGGCAGTTGAAGAAGTTGCTGCAGTTGCCTGCATAGTGCTGTTCAGTATGGTCAACTTTCCCTCTTCTGGTTTAGTCGTCACAGACAGCATGGTTGTATGTCAGAGTAACTAATCACCAGAAAACATCATTTGTCCACATGTCATCAAAGCTGGCTGCCAGTTTTATTTATAACACCCTGTCTATGCAGGTTCCTCAAACTTAGGATACATGTGGTCTGCTGCTCTGTCTGTATTTACTTGTCCTTAAGGACCTAGGTGATGAATCAGTAATCATGACCTCCAGGTATATCAACAGATAGTATCTGATTTATTTCATTGTAATTGCAATTGTTAGATTAAACGACACTAAGCTAATATTAGATTTTAACGAATATAATCGCCAGATACAATACCTGCTACCTAGTTATTAATATATTGGATATCATAATCAAATGTCCATGCAAAATATATACACAATGGTCAATCGCACAGTTGATACACCAATTAGAACCTTTTTAGAGACACAGACATTCTAGCGCCTATCTTGGCACATGTTCTTTTGTGCTTTTCCATTTATTTATATGATACATTGACGAGCCAGTTAAAGCACAGGTTCAAAATGTATAGGTAATGGTAATGCCCGTTGTCTAATCGGAATATGTGTCTATAGATAACATAATATTACTACCACTATTCATCTATTGATTGTGGCATGGAAACATAAGCATACTAAGAGCAATAATATGAAGCAAATTTGTTTATTGAGGATAGAACATTGTGTCACAAAATCTGGTTCTGCGACGAAAATGAACAGCTGAATATCTTGGTAAAACTAGTGCACATGTAATTTGCTGCTGATGCCTAGTTCAGTACAAGTGTCATTTTCATGTACTTGTAGGAGTAAGCATTGTCTTCAGCATTATACCAGTTTATACCTGTGTTGTTAATCTGCCCTCCTTTTAGGTACCGACCTGTAGGAAAAGCTTCTCCACAAGCATTATACCACCAACCACCACCACTTAATGTCTTTGCACAGTTATCTTTATACATGTCATTGTCTGTATCAATGGTAGTGAATTTTATGTTATTAGCTGTTTTATGAGCACCATTTCCATAGTTAGTTAGACTATTAAAACCTGAACTAGTTCTTTCATAACCAGATACAGAGAGTTTGTATCCCTCTGATTCAGATCCTACTGACATACTTTTATAACGGGATTGATAGACCTTACCCCGAAAATTACCAAAATCTACCTGTAAACCGTACTTTCTTGCTGTGGTTATTCGATGCAGGCATTCTAACCCTAACCAAAACTCTCCCTGTGGATGCCCAAACCCAACTCGATATGCAGCCCATTTCCTTATAAAATTCACTGATCCATCCTTTCTATTCAAGAATATAACTTCACTAATGTTCTGCATTTCAGGGCATGACATGGCATCGATCGTTCCTGCTAAAAGAAACCATACGGATATTTAAAAAGGAATTTTATCTGATGTCTGAATAGAGTGTCAAAATGAAATTACTCAATATGGATTATCTGATTCAACATATTTTCAGTCTGTTTTAAAGTAAAAAACTAGACACATTGCGGATGACGAGTAATAGTATCATGTTACAAAATGAATGTGGAAACTGTGGGGGTTTAACTTTTCGATCTTATGAATCTCTCACGACCCACTTGATCACAGGGAAATACACAGCTGCCACAAAAAGCGCTCATACAATGTAGATGTAACCCCTCACAAGGTTCCCAAGTACTGCTGGATTGACAGAGACATGTATGGGCAAAGTGCTTTGCCTGTCACACCTGCATTGACCCATTCCGCGCCTCACCCTGCTTGTGGTGCCTGGTACAGCTTACCGCTCCCAATGCCGGGCCAAAGTTGAGGGCAAAGTGCATCTCCTAGTTCACCCGATCGGCTCGTACTGTATGTGGGATACAACTGATCAGCCTTTTAGTCGCTTATCAGCTTTGTGCATTTAACCCACTTACTTGGTTTCGGAGAAACGGGAACTACAATTGCTTTAGTGGCTGTGGATTGTGATATGGTTGTTGTCTTGTTGGTGGTTGTGTGCTGTGCCCGAATTGATACTTATTGTAAGAAAGAAAATAAAAGTTTTGTGCCAACTTTTTCCGTAGGTTATTGTTTCTGATGTAAACATGAATAATTACATACAATCCTTGCTGGCAGAAAGGATGGTAAATTTGTTTTAAAAACTGATATTAGGTTGTCAAAAATACACATTGCTAGAACATTTGCTTAGGGTTAATAATTGCTATTGGAATTTGTTTGATAGACAAGTCTGAAAGCCCATTGCCACCAAGGTAGGTTAATTAGTGTCAAGAGAACTAATTAATTCTGAGATAATATCGTCTCTGCTCAACCTGTGCATACATGCTGATTAATTTGGCTACTGGAAATATCAAGTATAAATCTGTTTGAGTATATTTACCTGAACCTAAATATGTGTACTCCACTTCATTTACATTTGGCTGTAAATCTACCGGTAAAGTAATGTGATGGTAAAACAGGTAACTGCCGTCTTATTTAGTTTGTAATAAATGTAATAAGAGTAAAGTGACTTGATATACAAATTTTTATATTAATTAACCTGTGTTAAAGAAAAGTATAATCAGTGCCATTAGTGTAAGAGTAATCAGTCCAGCAATTCCGAATACTTTATTATGCGGTTGAATTTCACAATTGTTAGCGCCTTCATGCTCAATACTTGGATCCATGTTTGTAGAAATCTAAAATTAGCGAAATATGCAATATGTAAAGTCAATGGGTTATTGGCGCGGGCCAGGTATAGAAGAAGTGTTGTTCCAATATTTTCTACATAGAACGGTGCTGCTTGAAGCGAAGTTCAAGCACCAAAAATTCGATCGGACAGTAGTGTGATTTCGAGTTGTGATATGGTAAAAAATAAGGAATGTCCATCAGCTGTAATTTGAATTTCATTTCTGTTCGATAGTTTAATGTAATAAATAAAAACATTCTGATCGAACCACGGTCTTACATTGCTGGATACCACTGGAAATGTTTAAGTTATCCACCAATTTTATTAAAGCCGGTGCTTTCTTCTTCATCAGCAAGGCATTGTGAATGTAACTTGTGATTTTAAATCTATTCAATGTTTTAACGTGTTATGTTGAAGCTAATAATTCTTGATTAATAGTGAGTACAGGACATATATATGTGCGCTAGTCTCCAGTATTTTAACCATACTGGCATGTTTTGATAAACATCTTTTTCATCTCTATGCAATTTACATTTTACAGAGTATGGGGGATGTGCACTAGCGATAATGAACCCAAAAGAATATGTCCAAAGGTGACTATAAAGTGTGAAACTAGAATACAATAAAGTGCTTAAAAAACTTACATAGGTTGTGTTGACATTAAGAATATCCTTTTGAAAAATGAGGAAAACAACTATTCTATCTTGCAAGTAATCTTACATCAATCAATTGTTGTAATAGAATACAGATATCCTTGTTTTGTTTTAACCGTAAGTGATTGGTTAAACTTTCTATTGTGAGTGATTATATCAATGCATACAAAGTGCTGGTAATCAGGTGTGTCAATAAGTCTCAGATATTCAACGCTGTCCAAAATGGATAAGCAGAAGAAGTTATATCTTACCCTAGTCCTGGCAATGGTTATTATTTCAGGCATATTGTGTATAGTTTTGACAGTTCCGATTGTTTTGAAGAAAGGTTTTTTCCATTCAAACCAAAAATCAAATCATAATCGGACATTCCACAATCTCTCAGATTTTTTACAAGAACATGACAATTTGTTTTGGGACATACAGCACAACAATCAAAATGGGAATCTGAACATTTTCAAAACAGCGGTTTCTAGTGTTGTTGAAGCATTAAGTAGGGTTTATCTTTTTAAACTTTCTAAAATTATCTTAGACATAGTATTTACATTTTGTGATTCATCACTTTTACTTCCAATGAAATTGGAATTCATCAAAACTGATAATTTATCTGAACTGCACAATATGAAATTATACACTTGTATGTATCATGTCATGAAAACAAGAAATCAGTCGGCAAAAACGATGGGCCTTCTTGTAAAAAGCGTTCCCCTTCATATAATGTGATTCACTTGCAACTTAACACCGCATATCAGTATCTATTATAACTGTAAGAGCCACAATTATGAACTTCAAGCCTCTCAACAAATGATGCATTTTTACATCCACAGAAGAGTCAGAAACCTCAGCTACAGGCTCATCGAATACCAAATATGCTGCTCCCATTACCAGTATGTGTTTAATCTATTTAAAAGAAAAATGATTTATGAAACATCTCCTTGTTGGATATCAAATATACATTCTACTCTTGAATAGTTTATCATATTTTCTTTAAACTAGTATGTAATCCCAATTGCCCAAACAAATATTTAAGAATTTAAACTGTATGCTAGACTATATTTAAACACCGCACTATAATCTACTCAATATACTTTTTGAAACATTTGTCTAGTCAGTGCTGATACTAATCGACACCATATTACCCAATGGTCTACTAAATATTCGTATCTCACATTGTCCATTGGTTTCTTTGTACCCTGTTTCTCCCCACTTATTACCTTTGTTGTCGTATCTTACTCTACAGCGCCTCTAGCGAGTTATTTGGTGTTGTATGACACGCATATCCCGGAGACTCCTGGACCACCAGGTTTTTCATCGGTTCCTACTATCCCAACATCCTTCGCATACGGGATTCGAGCTTAGTTCCATAGTAACCATTACACTAGCTTTTTCCTCGCTCTCCCCTGATACTGTTTTACTCCTATTTCTCCCTCAACCCCAGCTAAAACATACCAAAACATATACTCTCTTTTTTAAATTACCAATATAGCTTGTACTGCCCTTGGTATAACTCATCATTGCTGAATTAAAACACTAGTTATTCTCACCACTCAGCTATGTTGATCTAAGGTCAAGTCCTAATCATTAATGTTTGCTCTGTAGATTCAATAGACAAATCAAAGTTTGATTATGATGATGGTTAGATTTCTTTCGCTGTTTTAACACAATGATGCTTTTCTATCAAAACCGCCTTATCCCCTAGACATTGATAGTGTAATTGTGTTGATTGAAAAAAATCCCCTTTGAATAAAATGAGTTGCATAGTGGATATCACTGCTATCACTTGGATAAATCGGTCATGGGTTCAAACCCTGTCTGATCCGGTCTCATCTGTATGCACATGTATGTGTATTTGTGCATATCACATCTACATGAGAGTACATTTAACAAGTGAGGTGCTCACTGTCATACCAAACCACATATGCCCCATGTACACAATATGTGACACCATAAAAGCTCTCATTAAAAAGCAATTCCATCAACTGAAAACAATCATTAAAGAGGCGACACCAGCCCTGCCCAAGAAAGCGACCGCTCATAAACATGTCAATGGCCCAGATATACCTTGACTGCTCTCAGTAATATAGTGTCACTGATTAATCCTAATTTGATTTGAGGTGATAATCTGTGTTGCTTCTACTGCGCCCAGCATAAGATTCACATCTGCTGTGAGACACAATAGCTTGGTTGTCCCCTTATCGCAAAAATGCATTTCATTATTAACAGACTCTAACGTGTTAATCTGCCCACCTTCATGATACATTGAGCCAACATTACATTCATGAATAATAAAAGCGTCGTTTTGGGGAATATTTACCAAAATATGACGGAGCTCTGCTTCGGTCAGGTGGCCGCCAGAACTCAGCATGTGGTGTCTAGGTCCAGCCTTTCATACCCGGTGTCGCCCCTTTAAACACTGCAAAACCTTACATTGCTCAGTATTGCGGTATTGTATTCAGTTAATGAAGAAATGTACATAATGATTCACAATATTGATCAATCCAATCTAGATTAAAAACTACAAATTGAAGCTTTAACCTAAAAGTCAGATGATTAGCATGAACTTTGTTGGTTTTTTTGCAGGAAGGTATATGTTCAACATATCATGCCCTAACAAACTGAACATGGATGAAATCACATTCCTGAAAAGAAAGGATGGATCGGTGAATTTCAAAAGAAAATGGGCTGAATATAAAACAGGGTTTGGGTATCGACAGGGAGAGTTCTGGTTAGGGTTAGACTGCCTCCACAATATCACAACAGGAAGAAAGTATGGTTTACAAGTAGATTTTGGTGATTTTGAGGGCAAGGTGTATCAGTCCCATTATAGTAGTATGTCAGTGGGGCCTGAATCAGGTGGATACAAACTCTCTGTATCTGGGTTCAGTAGACATAGTACAGGTGGGGATAGTATAACCTACTCCAGGTATGGTACACAGAACGTGGCTAATAGCATGAAGTTTAGCACCTTTGACAGGGACAATGATATGGTTCAATACAACTGTGCAGAAGAGCTGGGTGGTGGAGGTTGGTGGTATAGCGCTTGTGGACATGCGATTCCCACAGGTCGGTATCTGCTGGAGGGGCAGATTAACTGGAGAGGTTTAAACTGGTTTTCCGCCAAATACAACAGATACTCCTACAGGTTCATGGTTCTTAAACTGATTTAGGTATCCGCAGCAAATTTCATGTGTACTAGTTACACCTTTATGTAATGCATTGGTATGATAGAATATCATTATAAATGGATGTTACAAGTTCAATGTGTGCTTTTCAGTTAAATAAATTGCATACTGATTTCTGTTTATAACCTAAGTATGTATGCCACAATGTAAATTTGTCAATAAACAAATATGGAATTTCATTAATGCCAGTAGAATGCTTTATTTCAAGGGGTCAATGATCTTTGGTTCAAGCGTCATGGTAATATTTAAATCAATATTGGTGGAACTGGTTCAAATTTTCACAATTTTATAAAGAAATAGTCTTCGGTTTTTCAAGCCTCATACTAATCATTTTGTGGCAATTGAGAACAATTATAGTTTTAGATAAACAATGAATATCAACATTGATAAGACAATGACAAGATTTCAATGGAATAATTTGATGGAGGCCTCCAACGACCTTATGAATATGGTGATTACTGTTCTTCTGGCATGAATCAGAGCATTTTGCATTAATTTCCCATTAATTGATAGTAACTTGTCCCAGGAGAATTACATTTTTGCATGATGCCTCCCAGCAGAATGAAAGTATCGGACAATACCCCATGAAGAATGAAATTGTCAGACGATATATTCCAGAAAAATGAAATTATCAGACAAAAACTTTTGCATAATGAAATATTTGAAAAATTTCTGTAATTATTGAACAATGATATTTTAGAACCTCCGAGCTGAAGTTATTCCAAGCAGAACAAATAATATTTGGAAAGAATTCCCAGCAGAACAAATACTCACATTTTTACTGGGAGATTTCCAAGCCAGCAAGAATTTCAGAAGAAATAGCCAGCAGGAGAAATCGCTGAAGGCCCCTGATTCGAGTAAACATTTCTTAAAATGTCTTCATGAATACACACAACATCTGTTTTGTATTTTCAAATTTCAAATTAAATGTGAGAGTACTCATTCAGTTGAGATTATGCCTGAGTTTAAGTGCCAATTAGGATGATTTTGAGGTTAAGTATGATGAATTACAATTGATGTCGATATAGGTAGGATGATGTCGGTCTGGTTCAATGTTGAATGTTATGAGCTTAGGTTGGGATAATGATTATCGAAGGGTGAGTATAGGGGGCCAGTGGGATGACGATGGGTGAGTATAGTATACGATTATCTGAATTAAAACTGACGAAGTAACTGCGGACTTGCACTAAAGTGAAGTTTATTATAGAACATGCAGTGTAACGTTTACACTCTACAACTATATGTATCGAACTAATTTGAATTAGCTGACCGTTAGGATTCTTGATTCCCGTGGATAAATAACAGGGATAACTACTAATTAGCCATTGGTCATTAGGCAATCCTAGAAGTCATGTATTGATTATCGCACAAGGTGCGCATTAATCAACCAGAACGGTACATTTAAGACAATGACTAAACTGTGACAAGTGTTAAGCGCATCTTAACATAGTAAACTATTCGAGCAACAAATAATAGTCCCTTACATTAAACATGATATCATATTTCTGACATGTAGGGGGTCAGTGGGATTTTAATGGGTGAGTATAGGGGTTCAGTGGGATTTTAATGGTTGAGTATAGGGGGTCAGTGGGATGATCATGGGTGAGTATAGGGGGTCAGTGGGATATCAATGGTTGAGTATAGGGGGTCAGTGGGATTTTAATGGTTGAGTATATGTGGTCGGTGGGATGACGATGGGTGAATATATGTGGTCGGTGGGATGACGATGGGTGAGTATATGGGGTCAGTGGGATATCAATGGTTGACAGTGGGATGACGAAGATTGATTACTGATCAGTCGCTTATTTAATATTCTAACACTTCCATCCAGTTACTCACGTCATACACCGTTATGATGAAATAACATACTCAACTGTTATTACCAGAAAGAGGATACTTTGTTTTAATCCATGTGGAAAGTTTCACTTTTATTCCAATACCGTTTCAAAACATGTATTGTTATACGTAATTATTTTGTGTGGGCCATTTTCTTTCTCGGAAAAACAGAATGTGTTAAACGATATGATAAGACCTGGCTGATATTGATATACTTTTTATATCATGTTCTGAAATGTAGAACATGGATAACATGGATAAGTTATAATTTTGAGTCCTCAGCTTGTCTCAGCTGTGCTCAGGTGAGATGATCATTAATATTAAGGAGTTCTACATTTAACTACATTTTAAAGTAACTGGATGGAAGTGTTAGAATATTATGCCCTAATGTTACTGTGAAAACAAAAACTTATCTTCCAAATTATATTAGCAAGCAATGATCACCCCTTAATAAAAGTGGCATTCCATTCCCAGCAAAGTGCTTTCGTTTTAAGTAATGATGATTATGTAAAACAAATTTTGACATTACATACATGTAAACAAAACACATTCGATTAAAGGGTGGCCATAGTTATTTATATATCATTTAGTATTAGCAATATCTTAAACACTGGCCAACAGTGTTAACGATGGATAAGAAGATGCGTGTTATTCTCCAGATAGCAGTGACCATTTGTATATGTACAACATGTTCAGTTATAACGGTTTTTACAGCTTTAATAAATAGGAACGACACAACTAAATACCAATCTTCAAAATTATCCAAAACTCTACATACAGGTAGATATTTGATTATGAATACAAGGCTTCAGTTTGTTTTTGTTTATCATACATTAGCGATTTATCAACATATTGTGCGAGATACAAAGTGTTTAAATATGTCCTTAACACCTAACACCAATGTTTACTACTTAAAGAGGTTTTCCTTCATATCGGTTGACCTTGATAAAGTTTCACTAGGTTTTAGTACTATCTCATTGACAGGAAAACCCAGCCGAACCATATCTACAACCGCCAGAAACACGAGAACTAAAGCTCAATCTACAGCCACGACAATTATTGGTGTTTATGTTACCAGGAAAAAAAGTATGTGTGGCTAAATCATGCCGAACTTAGGTATACAAGGATGTTATAAATCTTACTCTTTCTTTTCAAACACAGTTAGTAGACAATTACCGAAAACACATGTCATTGCTCATTTATCATAATTTGTATAAAGCTCGGACATTTATGATGGTTCGAATTCCAGTTAATTTGTCTTGACACCGCTTATTTGACACCGCTTATTCGACACCGCTTATTTGACACACATAAGCGAATCATTCATATATCTCTAGCTGGTACAAGCTGGTACTAGCTGGCATGTTCTTCGCTTATTGTGATTACCATTGTTCTTTTTCCTTGAATTGTGAGACTTGGAAACTCACTAAACAGCCGCAGTCCTTTTGATGAAATGGAAAGTTCTGATAATGAATATTATGTTCTAATGTTTTAATTGTAAACCGGAATTACACTCATGGTTTGCAGTCCTAGTATATACATGTTGCCATACATTGTCATATTTTCTGAGCTTAATGAATTAAAAATATGAATTGTATTTTCCTATTGCAGAAAATGTGTTGTACTGTGATCCACTGTGATTTCTGTCACAATATTATTAGATTAACATGATTATTCGGTCTTTTAACAGAAAACCAAAATGTGGAAACCATATCATGCCCTGATACGCAGAACATGGATAAAATTACATTTCTGAATAGACAGGACGGATCTGTGAATTTCAAAAGGAAATGGTTAGAATATAAAGGTGGGTTTGGGCATCAACAAGGAGAGTTCTGGTTAGGTTTGGAATGCTTGCACAAAATCACCACAAGAGGACATTTTGGTTTACATGTATATTTTGAAGATTTTAAGGGTAGGGTTTATCAAACTGGTTATAGTAGTATGTCAGTAGGGCCAATATCAGGAGGATATAAACTCTCTGTTTCTGGGTATTATATCATAAGATCAGCAAAGACGAATTCAGGCCGGGATGGCTTAACTGGAGTAAAATGGGGCATAGCTAATAACATGGCCTTCAGCACCATTGATAGAGATAATGACAGGTATAGCAATGGCAACTGTGCAGAAGAGAATGGTGGTGGGGGTTGGTGGTGGAATCATTGTGCAGTTGCTCGTCCTACAGGTCAGTATCTCACAGGCGGCCAGAGTAGTGGCAAAGGTATAATGTGGTATCCTGCTAAATACAACTTTTATTCCTTCAAGAACATGACACTAACTCTTATAGAGAATTAAGGATCAGTAGCCCGCACCATGTGCATTAGCAATTCTAAATTGCCAGTTATTTATGATAATGATATTGATAATGAAGCAGATTGTCATTTTAAAAGGGGACACAGGCGGGCTGATATAGATATTAAAACAGGGATACGGCTAGTTAGATGTAATATCAAAATAGGGTGACAGGCGGGTTTATATGTGCATTAGAATAGAAGGAAAGGCGAGGGTTATATGTATATCATAAATGTATGTGTGAGGATTATGGACTTTTTTCTCCGATCCCAGCTGCCGTTCTGGTCTTCTGTAACGGCCTTGGTTGGTTTTGGAAGTTGTTGAAAATTGTCTGTTACCAGTTGTAAACAAGTAAACAATAGAAAACGGCCCTAGACTTGTTGCATGCAGTCTTAACCAGTACATCTCGCTAAACACATTTCCAATATTATATGTCACCTTTATCACATAATCTTGAAAACATGTTTTTATCGATTTATCATCAAATCTAAAGCATACAAATAATAAGCGGCAAGAATCACAATATGATTATCTTTGTCCAAACACTTAATCCGGTCAATAGAGTGAGGTATTATATTTATAATTACAAGCCCCTTTGTCCGATTATCTCCTAATCATATGAGAGCGCATACGGACCTTACACTTATTACTTTCCCGCATCTGCATTACCTGGTTGTATTTATGTCAACTTCGTATTTTTAAATTTATGTATTCGTATTTTCTGAACTAATTCCATTGTTAATTATCTGCTTGGTCCCAACTGAGCATTGAAATGTATTCTTCAATATTTGTGACATGGCACTGCCGTTTAATGATGTGAGTGTAAATTGGAGCTACATTGTATGTGCTTTTCTGTAGCACAGAATTACCAAGAAATATTATCATAAACTGTGCATATGTATTATAATATTTTGTCAACGCTAAACTAAAGCTAAACCAACCTGTAATATTTGTGTTCAGAAATGGCCATTAAATGCTAGAATTTACGAGATAAATATTTAACTAATTGGAATTATTTTGATGCGTGGAACTTTATGATTAGTTGTATGCACCAGCAGACATATGATATCAACATAGGGAAAGATGGCACATGGTAGCTAATATGTGCTGTGGAAGCCTCAGAAAACGATCCAACCATAACAGCAATACAGACAATGGCAGTTATCAGGTTTGCTAGTAGCAAAATTACAGGCTGGATAATAAAGTTATATTTGTGTATTATTAACCTCGAACTTTCTTTAGAACGTCTGACCGCACAATATTTCTTAATAGATTCCCTTGTATGTTTTATGTACATGAATATTTTAATATTAAAAATCAATGAAAGTAAGGTAAACACAATTTGCTAGGATAAAGGACGAAACGAGGACCAATAAATAATACAGCATCAAAACGTATCAGTAAAACTAATCAATAGGGAGCAGCTTCTTGTCAGTAGATGTGTTGACTTGAGACTATTTATAGACATAATAGTTGGACTCAAAGACAACATCAAGCATGCAAAAATGACCAAGGGTAACACAGAGGTCTTAGCCTTTGTCAACTGTTCACCGATCATTGACGAAACCCCCGTATATTTGATGAACGAGAGACCAGAGTGTACGGCTGCATGGGAAAGCATAGCAAACAACTGAAGAGTGTAACGTACTGAATGTAACGAAGAAGTTAAACGATGCAAAGTTTAAGCGACCATTGAGCTTTCTCTACTTGTGAATGTTTATCGACGAATAAATCGTAATACTGTAAACTATACT
>JAXGGS010258958.1:0-14888 GCA_035585475.1 Armandia brevis | reverse complement strand
AAATCGACAGCAAATACAGTTTGGCAACATACGCGTATATCTATTGAATCTTTTGCATCTCTATTTTTGAACTTTATAATGCGACATTGTTCGTGGTATTGAAGTGATGACATGTCAGTAGTATCCTCTGATTACCTCCATAGATGTCTGTGCTGTAAATGAACCGGGGCCTCCGCTGTCATTGCTGAATTCTATCAGAGCAGTTTTAAAAGTTATCTCTACCAGGATTGTGACATATGCAGCCTTGGATATGTAGAAGGATTGTGGTAATATAACAAGTAGGTAGGAGCCAACAGGGTTTCCCACAAATGCCCATCTATACACTGTTGAGGCGCTTATAATTCCATCAAAAGCTCCTCCACAATCTTTAAACTGACTATTACCCGAGTCGTAATAAGGGAACGAGTCACATGTAACTCCAGCTGACACCAACGCGACATTTGTTTGCCCTGAGAAATACAGAATATTGGTATACGAATTATTCGTGTTAATTTTTGTTGACGGATAAACGTCCTATTAGTAAAGTGCAATATACACGGCAAGGCACATTTAATAGGTTACACTTCTAGGTTATTGGCCGTCTTAAAGTATAATTTTTAAACAAATATAGAATAATATGGCCATTCACCCACATGTGTTTGCGCAGTTCACCGGAAAAAATATATATGTATAATTATGCAAAAAAAAGGAATTACCTGACACGAATTTCAGGGCAAATCCGCATAACAATATGTACAGTTCTATGTGTCTGTGAAGTAATCCCATACCCCTCATCTTTAGAAGTGTAAACACATTTGTGTGCAATATATGAATGTAGCAGTATTATAATCATACTTCCTTGTTCTAGATAGAGAAGGCATTTTTAATGTTTCAGTCTATCAACCATCGCCGCTATTAAGGTCGGATAAGTTTAAAAGGCCTGTTCATGCGCTATTGAACATTCCGCAGGAAAAAAATTATGACGACTGCCCTTTGATGAGAAGGTATTTGTTAAAAGTAAACATATAGGGGCCTATGTGTGACTGCGCTGTGCATTAGAATATCCTCGCTCACATGTTATGTTCTTTAAGTGCCGCTCAGTGACTTCAAACTAGGAAATATGTCGAGAAAGTTGTGTACAGTATTAATTAAGAGAGCTTAGTGGGTCACTTGCGGTAGATCTATGAACTGTAGGTGCTCTAGTTACTTTGCCAATTTGTCTTCACTATTAGATTGATATTCCAAGTATTCGTCGGCAGTAAAGTTGGACAGGCCAGTTTTATACAGATATGTGCGTGTCTGGGAGATATGTCGGTCGCAGTTTAATATGAAATGCTTCTCGCCCTTTGTAATCCAAACACGAATAGAATAATAATTTACACCTTTGATTATCAGATGCCTAAAACATTCACAAAACTCAACAGCTTGTTACGGCATATATTTCACCCAGGTAGTATTTTGGCTCTATAATAGGATAGATCGAAGCCCCATGCATATAGAAATCCTTTTCTCCCTGTTTGTCGATTATAGACAGTGTTGCGGTTATTTTGAGATGGAATCGGCAAGACCCCAGTCCTTTCCTTTATGTGTCTGATTATTCAGATTATGTATAGGTGAGTACATGTATTTAATATCACTGATTGCATATAGGTCCGATGTATGGTTTATCAAGTTACGTCATTTTCAATGAATGAGTTTGTCAAGACTTCTTTATATACATGATGACGTCATTCATTACCAGTGTCTAGTCAAACTGGTTATTGTTCGACAACTACCACCTGATTTTATATACATATTTGGATAGGAGAGATATTCAGATCGAACATGGCGGATGTTTTTTTTCGAATAATGAAGAGAACACGATATGTGGAGGGTCTCCCAAAAACAATTTATATATTTTATGTGGCTTAAGACTTTTGTAAACTTTTTCTGTGTTAAGCGTCCAAACTAGAAATACTCTCGAACACGGACTTTTCGTCATCGGAATCCGGCAACTCGTACAGATATTCATCTACAAAGTTCGCTATAGCAGTCCTGATAAACTTTCCACGTTTTACCCGATGCATCCGTTTCCAGAACTCAAATTTATCCGTCATCTGTAGCGTGGGCGCGTCTTCTGATCTGGTTAAGATCAAACTGTGTAGGTGAGGATGTGCTGCGGCAGTGGCTACAATATCAAATATATCATCATCCCAGAGAGGCACCCCTTCCATAGTCAACTGTTTTAACTGTCTCGTAAGTAGTATGGATTCTGATAACAGTAGTAGTGTTTCGTGACTGACTCGGAACCGGTATAAGGTACTACTAATGTCGAGAAGCACCAAACCAGGGAAGCATTTTAAACTCCTCACAAGTCCCTTGTAGAAATCCGCTTCTATCGTCATATGATCACACGCAGTTTGTTGCGGTGTTTTCTCCCATGTTGAATTTGTGTTTTCATGCTGCGATTCAAAGTCGTTCGGGTCATCCAGAGAGCCCCGCTGCAGGACGCTGTGTTGGATCGGACCGTCGAACACTGGTGAGCTGTGATCTGAACTGTTTAATCTCTGGTGGTACTGGCAGGATTTACACGGTGGTGGAAGAAGATAAGCCAGGTTTAAATCGCGCAGGGAGGATGCGTGTTTAGATGCGGCCAGGTTCCCCAGGTCTGGTGGATGTACCCGGCAGGAGGAGAGACACAGGTACTCCAGGGGTGAGGGCAGCGCCTCCACCACCTCGCCCAGCCTCCCGCCTGCCCGCGCCCCGGACAGGTCCAGCCTGGTGAGGTGTGGCAGGGAGGAGAGGAGGGAGGTGAGATGGACCCGGTGCGCCCCGGACAGACACAGGCCGCAGTGGGTGAGGCTCAGGTGTCGCACTGATCTGTACGGGGAGAGATGCGGCTCGTCCAGCTGCCCCATCACAAACTCCGTCTTCTCCTCGGGTATGTCCGCCACAAATATATATCGTCAAGGTGCTACTGTCTTCCAGTAAATTTTACAGACACACAACTTTTTTATTACTATTTACCTCCTCAAAAATAATACATGAATAAATAGATAAATGAATGGAACGAAATCTTTCCTGTCTATTTTTCAAAAATAATACCCCCCCTCCCAATCAATGCACAGTCTTACTGGCACCTTTTACCAGCAAGGGGGCCTGGGAAAAGAAATGACATTTAGACACACATGTGTATACAAGTATGCCTACATTTACATTTGGACGTTAGCATCATCCTATATAATACCTGTTTTGTAAAATGCACTTGCAAACAGGTCAGGATGCAAAAATATGAATAACGGTTTCCTGTAACCTTTAAACCATGGAGATAAGAATTTCATTTATCTAGTTAAGATTATCCATGAGCGAATGACTACGCCAAATTACATGCACAAGCACATCAATGTTAAGTGGTAACAAAATACAGTTTAGAACAAATAGATAACGCGTAAGTTTCCTTACTTGAGAGTACTTACAGTCCCGCACCCGAACCCGTCTAGGTAATTTCAGTTGTAATGCATTAAGTTAAACTGACAAATCAATATGTTTATCTTTCTACTCGTTTGTTTTGGCTTTCATATCTGTAAATCTATATCACTTGGCCATGTTTGAATGATTTCATATTTACAAAGCCTCTAGACAATCATCATATTTGTGCAATAAGCCGTCATTTATCCGAGTTATTGATGCTTGTGGTTAGTACTCAAACTGAGAGGAAAGGCAGACAGACCAGCCATTATAAGTTCAATAGTCAAGCACGTCAAGTTACTATGTATAACTGTATCGGGTGATGCACTAAATTCGGCTAGGTCTATACTAAAACATGAGTCGTTTTGTGTGTTCTTGTGAGTTCATCCGGTTTGTCCTGAAACCGCGCCCTCTACGAGTCCGAGGCGTTGCAGCGCCTCTCTTAGGGGAGTGGCGTCTGGTGCCATGCATTGGATGTATCGCGAAAAGAGTGCGGTGAGCAGAACCGCGCACAGTAGCAATGGGTCGGCTCCCTCCCCGCTTGATTGCCACAAACGTTTCAGCTGTTGAAGGGACACACAGGGCTGTAGACTAAAGTCTTGTTCGTCTGTTTTGTCGTTTCCCATCAGCCATGAAGTGACACGTTGGCTGGTTAACTGACTGCTATCGTAACAACGTTCTCTGTAGTGTAACCTCAGTGAAGACACATAATTCTGAATGGTTGCGGGGCGCAGGTGAGATTTGCGAAGGTGTTCCAGGAATGCTGTTATTTTCCTGGAAGAGGCTCTCTTCCGTGAGAAGCCATGTTTAGTTGCGAAGGCGGAGAAACGCCTCCACTGGTTGTCTGCATTTCTCCGTGTGCCTGGTCGCAAGCTCTGCCTGCAGCGCACCGAAGCATTCCTCAGTTACCTGTTGAGCTCCCTGGTAAAAGAATTAAAGTCCGATTGGTGGTAACCAGAAATTATGTGCTAATTCCGTCACTGAAATGCCGCCACTTTGCAGCCTTTCGACTCTTTGCACAAATGGCTCCCCCAACCCATAACGGGATAACGCATCTGCCGTCTCGATTAGACTGTCCCCGGGTGTGTGTTTGACCTCTAAGTTGAGGTCAAGGCTGGCGCACAGCATTATCACTTCCCGCGCGCAAGACTGCAGCACAGGATTGTGCCCCCTCAGATTAATGTTGCGAAGCCGCTCTCCAAATAATCGCAATGCAAAAATGCATTAATACATTCGATTATATTGATGGAAAAATTGAAAGCAACAAACCATGGTGGCAATGCCAAGCGATAAGCTTGATCTGCCAGAATACCACCGATGCCTTCTAGGCATGCGTCCACTTTGATGGTAGCAGTCGCTCATTTTGGTGACAAGAGGTGCAGCCCATTAAACCTCGATAAAAAATGTGCTAGCCATAGCAGATCTTGTCTGGCCCCTGGTTTGATGACTGTCTGGTTTTGGACGTGTGTCAGCAGCTGCAACTTTTGTAGTCTGTGCATAAAAGGGCATGCACGTTTATTACATTTTACAATGTGATAAAGTTTACCGATTAAGGAATCGGTTTATTGGTGAGTCACTTTAGTAGTCCTCACCAGCCATTCTCTGACCACATTCAGAACCTCGGTGACCTTTGCTGGGGTCAATTCTCATTGTCATGGCGCTGGTATTAAATTCCACAACAATCCAAATCAAGGACTGTGTGGGCGCCAGGCACTAGTGCTGGGTTATATCGATTCCCAAGCTAAACAGCAGCTGACTGAGCTCGATATATCCATCCCACGCAGTCAACTGTTCTGATTCCCCGCCACAGAAGTCATCAATAAAGACAAACGATTCGTGGCCGGCGTTGTGATAAAACACTTTAGGCTGCATAAAATTAATTAATTGTTTCTCAGGCCAGCCCGCATGGGCCTGAGACGCCCGTATCCTCCTTTTTTATTCAATTTAAAAAAAAAAAAAGGTTGTACCTGCCGCACCCTCCTTCTCAGAAAAAAACAAAAAAAGCCTGCCGCACCCTCCTTCTCTGGAAAAAAACAAACAAACCTGCCCCACCATCCTCTTGGTTCGTAGAAAAAAACGAAAACGAAAAATAGTCAGGCACCTGGTCAAGGGGATTATAATGATAATATCCCATTTTATACTGGTCAAATGGCCAAATATACTGGAAAACAGCCAAATGTACTGGAAAAACAGCCAAATTTAAAAAACAAAAACAGGCATCTGCCGCCCCTTAGGATCGGCCCATATAAAAGCCTGCGCACCCCTGATATTCTGGTGAAAAAAAACAACCTGCCGCACGGTCCCTGGCAAAAGCAAAAAAAATTGACCTGCCGCCCGCACCCCCTTCTCAGCGGAAAAAAAGCCTGAGAAACAATTTATTAATTTTATGAAGCCTTAGTGATGGCCTGAGTGACTCTTGAACAAATGAGCGTTCCGGTTCTGGAGCCGAATCGAATGGCTTTGTCCACAAAGAACTTCCCAGTCCGACTAATGGCCAGTCACGCGGATCTATCTTAAAGATCCTGTAAGCGCGTTCTATATCAATAGAATATAAATAGTAGCCCACACCCTTGTGAGTGATGAGGTCGGCTAAATCGTTGGCGGTCGGTAAAATGACACACCATTCCCAGCCCTCACACCACTGAGATGATATGCCCTCAAGGCATATACGTTAATAAACCAATACAATACAATACAATACAATTCACGCAGATCGCCCCGCCAAAACTAAGATTAGAAATTAACCGGCGGGCTAAACTCCCCTTCTTTGCCCTAGTCATTGAAGGACTAGTGTGGAACCACAGTTGGAAGGGGGGCTCGTAAAAAAGGGGCCATGTAATGCACCCATTTTACGTTCTTTTAAAATATATGTGGCCAGTGTCTCAGGGTGCTGGTCCGCTGATGGGTGAGGAGGGGTAGAGAGGAGGAATCCCCAAGGGAAACCATATCTGACCATAGCATGACCAAGTCCCTTTCGTGATAATTTGCGAATAAATCTTCCTATTTCAGTCAAGTCAAGAGTAGTGGGAAGGTTAACCCTTGCCCCACGATAATTGGGCTTGTCTACCGACGTGGCTCGAGCGTAAAGCTCGCAGCTTCTGGGCATGAGGCTCAAAATTCCGCCGATGGTGCTGGCTGCGGTAGCAGACGGTCGATGTGAGAGCCCCCTCACCCACCCTGTTTAGGTAAGTCCGCTTTAAGGAACCATTCATAAAAGTATGGTCCTAATTTTGAAAGCCTCACTGTGGGGTGGGGATCCCGTCAAGTCCAGCCTGTGGTTCGGCATTTTTAAGATGGAGAGCGTCACAAGCACCTGTCATCACAGAAAAAACCGCAGGCAAGTGACGCTCACCCGCTCCGCCTGCCACAGGGGACACGCTTAACTAGAGGTGGGAAGGCATGGGTTGGAGTTTAAATGATAACGGGCGGTGATTGTTCCCCAGCCTGAATGACCCCTGACTGAGTGACAGCAATCAGCCCATCTGGATCAACTCAAGATGTGCTTCCCAGAATCCGGTGCCGAGGGTGATGAAGGGTGATGGTGATGATGAAGTATAAATATGATACAGCGGCGTCTTGTGAACCCCAGAACCCCGTTTGTATTTGATGCGCACATGAGTGTAGCCCCTCTCGTTATAGGTTCCTCGATTGTACCTTGAACAAACATGGAAATTAGCTCCGAGCTGACCTTTAGTCTCAAGGCTCGCCCCTCCTGTCGCTTGTGCTGGCTCCTCAGCTTATTCGGTACTGCCCCGTCAGTGTTGTGCTCACGTTTGATCAATGTCCGGTTTTTTTAATAATAAAATCTCACGCCTCTACTTCCAAGACAATAAATCCTGTTCAAATTTAGATAACACGGTTTGGATGGAGGCTTTCATTGCCGAGAAACCATATTCACCGAGGTCGGATAGAGCCTCCTCATGAAGCTGGGTTATCATGCGCCCGGTGCGCTCAGCTCCGTTTCGTCACTCGTAGTGGGCCATGAGCGCTAATCCTAGGAGTACCTCCGCGGCCGTAGATTTGTCCCACATGGGTGTGGTACCGTCTTTGCGTGATACATATTGATTAGGCCATTTAAAGTAATTCGGCACTCCTAGATCTTTGTGTCCGCGACACATCCCCGGCCTCTGACTCTTCTGTGTCTTGAGCAATTTTTGCGCCGGCTTGTCGATCTTTGCCTTGAGTAGGTTGCGTTCTGCTGTGATTTTCTTAGCCTTAGATTTCCTGAGCAGTAAGCCCATGTATTCATCCGGCTCAGTATCAGACGAGGATTCCCCACTAGCGTCGGCTTCGTTTTTATCGCCATCTTCATTGCCACTTGACTCGCTTTCTGACTCGCTCAATAATGAGTCTATTTCAGCTACTTCTTCAGAAGGTGTTTTCTCAGCAGATTTCTTGCTTGTTTTCTTGTGAGTGGTCGGTTTGGTGGTCCCGGCTTCGGTCAGCTCTTTCAGTTTTTCTTCGACTGCTTTCTTGCTGTTTTCTAGCTCGTTCACTCGTGAAAGAAGGGCGGACCACGCCATGCTATCTGGGCCGCCAGGAGCCTCAGCTCCCTTCTTTTTCCTACCTCGTGTACCCACCATGGTTACTTGCACAGGTGTAGATCCAGGTAGTGGTCTCTTGCAATTCCGCCCGACAGGTCGGGTATGGGAATTCCCGCAACAGATGCAAGAGACTTTGGATGCCATGGAAACTTTGAAGCCCTGCTAGTTGTGTACCGGGTGCTTCTTTCCTGCTGACTGAGGGGCCCGCGTTCGCTGACCCGCCGTGCAACATTGCCGGTTGGTTAATAGATTGCTCATTGCTCATTGGCTGCCGTAATGATACATACTGCTCCCTAGTGTGTCCATATTATGACATAGAATTAACTAACAAAAGGTGTGAAAACCCGTGTTCCCGCCAATTGCGATTAACTGTTAACATTCCTTGTTTACACCTGTATTTGAATTGTTACTGATTTACATATTCATCTGCATTAGATAAAGACTTTAATAAAGTTATGCAACAGCTGATGTTTGACTTCAAGCTGTTACATATGTTATTCTATAGAGAATGGGAGAATGGGCGGGAACGGGCAAGTTTATGACATACAATGTACTAAAACCCAACTT
Source organism: Armandia brevis (assembly GCA_035585475.1). Taxonomy (NCBI): domain Eukaryota; kingdom Metazoa; phylum Annelida; class Polychaeta; family Opheliidae; genus Armandia; species Armandia brevis. The sequence goes on along the minus strand of JAXGGS010258958.1, from coordinate 6,351 downwards.
TTACAAGTATTTTGGTTTACAGTGCCACAGCCATTTCACCGTGTTAGGTCGAGGGTTATATCTGTGATTTGAAACAAATTACTCCCGGTTTAGGGTTAAGAGTTAATATTATCGGCCAAAGCTAAAAATAATCACATTGAATACGCTATTTGTGTACTTTGATAATTCTGTTTATTTGGCCATAGTTGTACAAGAGAGAAACTACCAATTTGTTTGGTTCACAAATATGCTCATATAAGTAGTTCCCTCATAAATGATCTTAGAATGACCTATTTTATTTTTCCCCGAGCTAGACTAGCCAGTTCGGACTTGATGTAGTTGTTAAATATGGTTTTTGCATCGTTCTCACTCACAGAGGATCCAGTGATGGTCCTCCAAAACCCAAGCTTGTCTTCGTATTCAACTTCGTAATGGCTGATTACAAAAATGGCTTTATCTTCACCTCTAGCAACGATCATCAAACATCCCTTATACTTTCCTTTGGTATTCTTATCGTCACCAAATTCAAATTTGTAGTTTTCTTCTTGTCCAACTTCGATCTCTTTCAATCTGCTGTAGACTTCTTTTTCTAAATCAGTGAGGGTATTAACAAATTTCTCCATCCGACTTATCTTGACACCTTTGTACATCCCAACGCGTCCTTCCCCTTTAATCTTTTTCAAATTCATTTTAAGACCGGTTGTCTGACCGGCGTTACACTCGGAGACAACTTCCTGAACTTCCGCCATCGCCTCTCTTAACAGCGCTTGACTGCTGTCTATATGGTGTAAATGATGTATATATTTAAAATACACAAAAGTGTATACAACACTAAATGTTAACTCTGGGGAATGGGTAACTTACTTAGATATTCACAATCAATTTTAAAAGTTTATCTTACCTGTAGCTACTTGTACAGCTAGGTCTGACATGATTTTCAGTAGAAATCGGGTATCTAAAGCAAAATAAAGGTTTATTCTTAAAAATCTGAGAATTAAAACTACATGTTTATACCTGAATATAATCCGACAATCCGAAGAAGATATTTTTTAAATATGTGTTTAATCATGCACGCAAAAGTCAACAACCTGCGCTGATATATCAGACTCAAAGATTATAAAATTATGATTGCATGTTCGATGGAATGTATGTTCGACTTCGTCTTTATCAGTCTGTCTGCTTAACTTCAGAAAAACGCTTAAATTATCCCACGGTATCAGAAATCAGACTACCGATTACTATCGCAGCCCAAGCTGGTATGAATATGGCTTCGATGCATTAATATTTATTTCAGATAGTTAATTAAAACGGGCTCTGAATATAAGTGTATACATGACGCTAGAAATCAATGCCTATACAGATATTTAACCAATCGCATATAATAGCAATTTTGGCGTATGACTGTGTAATGTTGAAATTATTAATATAAGCAGCCCTGGTGCATATTGGATGATGGCAGGTGTCTGTATAATGTTTAATCCGAGGAAAGACTTGACGAAGTAAAATATCGGTGTCAAATAAAATAAAGTTGACGCAACAACATAATTGATACCCCAAGCAACATTTCACTAATCCATGCATAAATCAAACATGGAAAGTTACTATTAACCGACAAAAAGGTCTTATAGATCTGGCACATGCAATCAAATATGAATATGTGTCTCAGGAATGTACGTGACTCAGGTATGAATGAACAAATTTGCATGCATCAAGATCTGTTTAGTAACATATAGCTACATATCGTGCTGCATTCAAAAAGTGATATCCATGTGACACTCTGTCAAAGCGCATAATCATTATTTAAAACGATATATAAAGAACGTTAGTAAGTCTTACTGTGATTATTTCTTGGCTGGATGTTCTTCAAGTCCGTAGTAGGTTTCTTGTCTCTGTAATTGTAACAGCGGTCCTTGGTTTCTCGCCGGTACGTTGAGTCTTCCTCGAATGGAAATGAAGAACTGATATCCACAGTGAGGTATTTCAAAGTAGATCTCGTGGGACGTGACACCGAAAGTATTACATAGATTAGACAATTTCCGTCATAAGACTTGAACTCGCTGACTCATATAGTTCGGAACGTGCCTCTATTACCCGACTTCGAGTATTATGTACCTATGGTCTAGATTTGTGTGTCTTTCAGATAGAACAGCGGTATACACGCATAATATTTGACAGTCACGCAGAAAATTTCCATTGCCTTGACCTTATTTATTTATTGAATACTGAACATAAGGGCTCCCACGATAATGCGAACATTGCCTTCATTGGCAGACAGAAATGTATTTTGGCGTTTTACACAGACCGACTGCCGAGTGGCCGACTTCAGATAAGCCGACCCCGAATGGCCTATTTTCTGAATGGCCGACTCATTTTTAAAATTTGCGTCTCCAGTAAATATTTCCATCCAATCTTGAAATGTTTTTATCGATCTACATGTCTTTGCATCGTGTTAAAACCGGTATCGATTGCCAGCAGGCAAAGTTATTGTGGCTAGCTGTTAAACGACTTGTAGATCGTTAAAAGATATTGGTATGACTAATTTTAATCATTTGAAACGCAAATGTCAGAAGCCATTTCACAAATAATTTAATCAATAGTAATTAACGTAAAGATGTAAACGGTATGGTTTAATGTTAGCTTTTCAAATAACTCGGAAAACATGGCGGTAATGGAGGTCTTTTATTTCAGCTGAGCATATTTATTCGTAAATGTGATTTGTGAAGTTTAAGAATATACTAATATGTGAACGTTACAAGCAAGTTGTTTGTTCTACAAGTAATAGGCAAATATTTCATCTATACCATCCACATGTTTAGCTTTAAGAGCGTTGTAAGCCATTTGACGATAGACGCTTAGTTCAGCCGGAAAGCTACTTGCAGTCGAGTTGTTGGATTGCCAGAATGAACTTAACCATGTCCAGAATCCCCTCTTTTCAAATAGATTAGCGCTGAATTCAACAATTGCATTGCTGAAGAATTGTCCATCAGGATATTTCCGTGCATATAGAAAACGGTAGCCCAGGTTCATATCACCTCGGTCGTAGTTTTCAAGGACAATTGTGTGCTGATTCTGCTCCTGGATACGCATAAGTTCGTCTCTCGCCGGTCCGGTCAGTCCAATGCTGCGGCAATACGCCTCAAGATTGTCCAGCTTGACTTGTTTGTGATTGGAGATCCTCAGATCCTCAGATTTATGGACGCTCTTTAACTGTGGATGCTTTCTATTAACCGCCTGCACCTGTTCTCGTGATATCTTACACATGTGTTGTCTGTCATCGTAGCTGAATAGAGGTGCGGCTAAAATAAATGAACATCAAATCAATGGAATGATCAAATTGCTGAAGCTACTGAACGAGTTAGTATATTGCGCTAGTATATTGGTGATACCAGCCTTGGTAATCATGATTATACCGTAAGTAAAAAAGCCTTTGAAGGCTCAGATATTGAATCTTTTATGTGGTAATAATGCGCGAATTATGCCGAACAGGCTTAAATTGCATCAAATTGCAATTGTAAGACATGGAAACCGTTAATTTATCTTACTCACCCTCAAATGTACATCAATAATTAAGAACTTACCCGAAAGAGATTTCTTGCTCTTGCTAGTGTTTTCATCCTTTTTTTTCTTGAAGCAGCAGGCACAACCAATAAATAGAACCCCAGCAGTTACTGTTAGAAATATCCCTGAAACTGTAAAAAATCAAGCTAATTTTCAAATATAATATATCAAGACATATAATATGCATCTGAATCACGTTTGTTTCGTTCTTCTTGGTTACGAATGGATAATCTCTGACCATATACTAAATGATTAAGATGATCATCTAGAACCAGGCTCGATAGTTGTGAATAAAGCAGTTATCCCTAAAGGTCAAGGACCATTGGAACCGCGCCCTTTAGCTCCCGTCCTAAATATTAGTAACTGACGGACATATTATACAGTACTTAAGAATATTTTCAGTGTGCGCATGAAAGGATACATAGGCTATTCAATCAAACCAACTGCGACTGTGTTAGTTCTATACAGTACTTACTCAGAGACATGTTTCCCTTATGCGGTCCAGCTGCGTTTGTTATAGTTTTCCCTGGGTTATACATTGGTCACTCTTCCTTGATAATCTGCACGGTATCTCAGAGTAAGTTTCTCACAGATTTACTCGGATGTTGGTTTCAAAGTCGTCCGTGCGCATGCCCAATACTTGATAAGCGGCGCAACTACGTTGCAGCAAAGTTACGCTTTGATTTACTAATTACCTGGTAGCGTATGTAGAACAAGTAATATGTAAAGCTGCATCAAACCGACTAGTAAGAGACACTACGCAATAAGGGCACACTTGCCAGGGAAAATCCATTGAAAAACACATGAGATGGGCACTACAAATCTAATCAGACTATCTGTATTAGGTGTCCAACCTCATCATAAAATTACAAATGGCTATCAGTTGTCACCCGTCATTTCCCATGCCTAAAAGATACATACTGATATTTTCTCTTACTGTAAGGCTTATGTGACACTACACCAATATAAACGTGTGGGGATTTTTGTGGACCTTGCCTACATCCCGCATACAAACAAATACAAATACATAGACCTGTATAAATAAGTCGATCCCCTTCCTGTACCCCGGTTGGGGACATTCGCACCTCTCGCAACAGGCCACAAGAAGAAAGTTAATTAAATATAATAATTAATATACTTAGAAGTGGTAAGTGGGAAACTAACTGAGCTTTGCCTTTGACTTTGGCAAACGCATCTAGCATACGTACAAGGTCAAGGCCATGGAAAGTTTCTGCGTGACTTCGTTTTCCAAAGATAAATCTTATGCGTGTATACATCTGTCCCATCTAGAAGACACACATATCTAGACCATGGTTACATATAAGTCATCGTCCATAAAAAGAAGTACTTTCCGAATTAAATGCGTCAGTAAGTTCAAGCCGTTGTGGGAAATCGGTGAATGTCCTTGACATATGTATAACTTTCCGTGTCATGTCTCGAAAACCTCTCGTAAATACCGTGCGGCTGTTCTTCATACCAAGGAGCGCTAAGGAGGTAGGAGAATATACCTGACCAACCCACAGACGAGCAGTAAACACGGTAAATATACGTAATGTGTTTATATATTAAGCTTTAAATACATTTTGCGTTTGCCAGAGTATAATATGTTTGGCACAGTTCGATGCTAAACGACTGAAACTGACTCCTTACAAACATATTAAGTTAAAACGATCTTAATGCAAATATGTCCGTGTATATCTGAACCATGTATATCTTTCTGACAGATGCAGTTCATATGACATCTGCCTGTTCTAAAGCCCTGTGTTTTCAAACAAATTTTACGTTGATTTGTCTGATTTACATCATGTTGAGTCTGTTTAGGGTCCGATTTCTCCATGGAAGAGTCTGTTATCACTTTTATTATGATTTAAATTGAAGTGTTGACTTCGGGTTTAATCTGCACAGAACTTGTCTGGCTGGCTGGCAGGCTGTATAAATGCGGATCATTATTGTAATATGTGAAAATAGGAAAAATGGTGATTAATATAAAAATAGTATGAGTGAGGAAAAATGAAGAATACTAGCAAGAAGGTGAAGAATAATGAGGACACAATGAGCAATATTGAGGAAATAATGTAGAAAAATGAGGGATAATTAGGGATAATTAGGGATAATTAGGGATAATTAGGGATAATTAGGAAATAATAAGATATATTGAGGAGATAATGAGCAATAATGGGGATATAATGCGAAATTGATTAGCAATAATGAGGAAATAATGAGGAAATAATGAGGAAATAATGAGGAAATAATGAGGAAATAATAAAATGATTGAAAATAATAATAATAAAATGATTGAAAATAATAATAATAAAATGATTGAAAATAATAAAATGATTGAAAATAATAAGATGATTGAAAATAATAAGATGATTGAAAATAATAAAATTAGTATTAAGTAATACAATGTGTGAAAATGATAAAATGATTGAAAACAATGAAATGATCGAACATAATAATATAATATAATAAAATAATAATGATAATAATAATAATAATAATAATAATAAAATAATAAAATAATAATAATAGTAATAATAATAATAATAATAATAATAAAATAATAGAATGATTGAAAATAATAGAATGATTGAAAATAATAGAATGATTGAAAATAATAGAATGATTGAAAATAATAAAATGATTGAAAATAATAGAATGATTGAAAATAATAGAATGGTTGAAAATAATAGAATGATTGAAAATAATAGAATGATTGAAAATAATAGAATGATTGAAAATGAATAAAATGAATAAAATGAATAAAATGAATAAAATGAATAAAATGAATAAAATGAATAAAATGAATAAAAT
>JAXGGS010258846.1:5122-21503 GCA_035585475.1 Armandia brevis | reverse complement strand
TGGTTGTTTATGGCTGATTTGGCAGGGGGTATGGCTACTGGTAGCGGTGGTTGTTTATGGCTGATTTGGCAGGGGTTTTGGCTACTGGTAGCAGTGGTTGTTTAAGGCTGAATTGTCTGGGGATATGGCTTCTGGTAGCAGTGGTTAATTATGGCTGAATTGGCAGGGGGTATGGCTACTGGTAGCAGTGGTTGTTTATGGCTGATTTGGCAGGGGGTATGGCTACTGGTAGCAGTGGTTGTTTATGGCTGATTTGGCAAGGGTTATGGCTGGTAACCGCAGTTGGTAGAGTGGAATCATCATTAATTGAATTTCGGTGATGTGTCCCCGATGAAGTCAATTGGATTACAGTAGTGCTTCTTTTGTGACCGTTCCGATAACTCATGCCAGCACATTAAGTAATTTTGATAAAGGTGTTCAAGCCATGATATCATATCAGTTAACGGAGACACAGTCATGTCTATCATCACTCGTCCAAAATAGCTCAACTAGAAGAGCCAGACATCGGCCTGGTCATTTAGACCACTAGACCAATTAACAACAATCTATTATAGCGAAATGCGCCTTACTTTAGTGACTTTTGTGATGCTATATGCATGTCCAATAACCAGACCATTGGGCAATTCATGCTCCATCGTGTCTTTGGTTGCCTGAAAAGAATTATGATAGAATCATAAAGCTCCTTAAGTTTACTTTAAAGCTTTAGTACTTTACTCTCATTAAGTCGATGAAGCTAAAACGGCTTTTCTTACTCTAATAGAGCACCCAAGAAGCGCGTTATTTCTTTGTTGCCTCAGCATTACGTCAAATGTATCTTTCGGCAGCTTGTTCTTTTCCGTGAGATCAATTGACATTCCCAATCCACCTGTAAAGTCAACCAGAGCATCCTGTGTCCATCCTCCATCGAGAGCTTCGTACGAGCCATGAACTCTGAAAAAAAATTAGAAATTAACTAACGGTTCTAACCAATTTTCATTGCGATATCCATAATTTTCATTATACATAATTAAAAGTATCATTTTAATGCAAATCCTGCAAAAAGTATCAATTATCACCAAGGCAAACGTCAAATAAAAATATGTTGATGAAATCCAAGCGTGCGTGAATAACAAGTTTAAAATGCGTCACTTATTTAACCTACTTTGCGTAAGCTTTTTCGAGCAGAGCGGCCCAAAACTCATTCGGTTGCTCTCGATTACTACAGAAATAAAGTGACCTTCCTTTGTAAGTCGGCAATCGATCATCAATCACCACTTCCTGCCAGTATCCGTATCGCCAAAAGTGAAATCTGAATATTCCTGATATTTAAGAGGAACCAATAGAATAATGTAAGTTGTTTATTATAAACAGCGGACTGAGAGAAGAAAAAGCACATTGATTGATTTGGTATTGGAAGTATTGTAAGGACCTGCATAATCTACATCAAACGTCTGATCAGTCGGCACTACTCTGCTGAAAAGATCCGGTCTGGTGGCGATTGTTGCTGCACCAGCGATGAACCAGCAATTACCTGACGTATCACAAATCAAAATATTAAATCGGGTTTAAAGGGGGACTTTTTAAAGTACAACAAACTGTTTAAGTGTATGGTAGGGCATTGACAAACATTTTGATAAATAAGAAGCGCAACTCAAAGATTTTCTCACCGATCGCTCCTTGATCTAGGTCAAAGCGACACAAGCCCTCCACTATAAATTTAGGATCACGGGTCAATTCCTGGGATCAAAGAGCAAAATTAAAGAGCTTTAAAGGGCCCATTTTTCACTTCAAATTGATTCCATGACACATGTCACTTTTTTATATTCACCGCATTAAGTATCACAATTAATTGATAAATAAAATGTATCACTTACATGTGGACGTTTCCAAATTATGTTTCTATCAACTTTAGTAAAATACAGGGATGAGTCAGATGCCAAAAATTCCGGGTCCTCAAATAGAATTTTTTTTCGGAGACAATTTTCCTTGGATGTTTCATATTTCTTCATATTAGAACTCATCGCGACGGCATCGAAGAACGTGTATCAACTGTAAATACGAAGAGCAAAATGCATCAAGCACTTATTATATTTGTGTTTGATTAATTACTTGCCGTTCACATATTCACTGATAGAAGGTCGATCAAAAGTCAAAACATGTTGAAGCCTATACAGCCAGACTCGTACGCGCTCAATATAAATCAAACTCACAAACTGAAGGAACATGAAATGAAAATACAGTGAAACGACGATGTAAAATCATAACCTGTACCTGTGCTTTGATAATCGACAATGCGAACATATATGTGATCTTCCGTCCAGCTGTACAAAAGGAAAAAACCCAAAATGCAGAAAACTTTGTTAACAAAGCTTCGCAACTCGCGATCTAAGTTTCCTGTGTGAAATTACAATGATGTCCGACAATAATAAAACCCGATAAAGGTGCTTGGTGGCGTGCAAAAAATGCTCAGCTCGAAAATAAAAATGGGTAAAGGTAATACCCTTCGTATGAAAGTGTCAATGTACAAATTCGCACCTGTCGGAATATTTCTGCGAAACACTGTAAAGCGCCCTTGTATGGCGTTCTTATCAATAAAACTGAGGTTCTTGAGACGAGTGCAATATGACGTACGTCTAAGTGCTGATAATCATCCGAAAGAGCGGACTTAATTTCCGCTAGTTCTTTGTGAAATCCCATCAACATTTCCTGATATCTTCAACGTACATGTGTATTTATGATGTATGTATTGCGTAATCAATTCAGGACACATGATTTTAAAGTGGTTTGTTGGTTTTTACGTTGCTCCTGGCTAACTCGTGATTATGATTAACGTATATCATATCAAAATGAATTCATGTTTTACATGCACATTCTAAATAAAAACAAACCAAAAGACACCTATTTTTGTTACCGTCTGAACGACTGAGTGGTTTATTTCATTGATTCATACAAAGAAGTCTCGCGAGACTCATTTATAAGCATTTCGTAAACAAAACGTAGGATTTCCTTTAGTTCAATTTAGGTATTACGAATTGAAACTATAGATGAACAACATTTCATAGTGAGACTTCGGTCAAGTATCCATACAAATTAAAAAGCCCTTGAGTTTTGATCTAATACATCCTGATATGACCGGCCCTCACACGGAGATATCCAACGTTCCAAACGGAAACAACCTGGAACAAGTAGGGTACGATTTTGGCTTGGAACTAATCAAAACATATTTGAGATCGAATACAAGTTAATCCCACACTGTGTGTATAAAACCATACAGTATTAGTTAGAGGCTACTATAGTTAAGCACATGTTATTGGAGGATGGTCCTATAGAAATACATGTACATTTAGGTGAATCAATGTTCAAGTCACCGCAGTTAGTGTCACCCATCCAAAAACAATCACTACAAGAAACTCTTAAGTATCAAAAGGACAAGTAAAGTTACATTAGTAAATTAGGAATGAATTTCTTTGATACACAGTCGAAGCATAAATGTTCTTGACAGTAAGGTGTGGAAGATATTAATTACTTCCAAGCTTCATTAATAAAGCAATTGATATGAAGAAACACTCAAAACAGACTGTTGAAGTTACAAATTCTCTAGGCGATTGTCCAATGTAGTAGCGCTACACGTGTGAAACATACATCAGTCATTCTATAGTGGATACAAGATTAGCTAAGTGACACGAAGCTCGATATCCTAGATTCACATATCACAAAAACACACTTACATGTACACAATGGCATGGCGAAATATGAAACCTTACACAAATGATCTGAACACTTTAATACTACGAGTTAATGATCCAACGTGTTCACTGTTAATTATGCTAAAGGTTTGCCACTTACGACAAACATACCGGTACCTTCAAAATGTATACGCGCACAACAAATATGCCAATTCTGAACATCAAAAGCTGGCCAAAAACCGTCATTGGAATTCTTATGTGTACAAAAAAACGTAAATTCAGAACTTTACTAATCAAATAGAACGTCTTAATTACATACATATTAACATGTCCTCGAGTTAGAATACAAATTAAATTGATTCTTTATCATCTAATTTTCATAAGGCTGATAGTGTTAGCCTAGTCTGCTATCATATTTGAGTTACAAGGCTTGGGAGTCATACCAAATGGATAATCGTGTATACGAGGTAAAATGTCACTGTATAACAGCCAATACACTCATGTCAAAGTCTTCCTTGCCGATAACAAGCATGAAAAAACAAAAACAAATTCATATATTTGACCAGGCAAATGACCAAGTTAATACATAAAACAGTTGTCACAGCGCCTGTTAGGTTAGGTGTGACACGAGGAGTTAACTGGTCGTGTCTAGTTCGGATTAATCGTTCATCTTGTCGCTAAACAGCAGCGACTAAAATACCAAGACAGGATGTAGGCGTTCAATTTGACCAAAAAATTGTAGATCAAACTACCGAATGTCAAATTCACACTTAAACAGATCCACAAAATACTCCTTCCGTGCAAACATGAAATCAAGGAAATTTACTTCGTCTTATTCCATCATGTTAAACTCACAATCGCATTCACGGATCTACGTAACACCAATGACAAATTAAAGGGTTATGGTGACGATTAGCGGTGTCGTGATTGTGCAATTTTTATATGACAAGCTGCCATGTGCAAGCAGCAAATACAAATGTTGGAAAAAATGTAAATATACATTTATATGCAAACACATTCAGGCGATTGATGCTCTAAAGCTCAGGCGATGGGCAGCTGTGACCCCGAAACACAGCTTTGGTTGCAGAACAAAAGATCGACGTTGGTGCGTTGGAAACACAGGAGATATATATTCCAAATATCAATGTTGAGGTGTACAATAGGTGGTCTTATAGCACTGACAGCGGATGAAAATTTTACGGTATTTGAACTTTGTACATGCATTTGGTACGGCTAAATTTGCGTATGCTACTCAAACAAACAGGTGCGATATATTTCCCTTATGCTCGGACATTAATTATAACCCACATCATGAACATTTCATGTTCACGAATAACACATTCATCCCGACATTTAAATGGGCTTACCCTTACTACTAAAACTCCCAGCAGTTTAATCAAATAAAAACGAAACATTGTCATGTTCCAAAATAAATACACTACTCGTTCTATAACTTCGAGTTTTCATACAAGCCAAAGATACCCATTCGCTTCTTAATGTTTCAATCAAATTGCAGATAGTGTTACAATTAGTGTTGTACATGAACACTTTTAAGCATTTCGAAGTAAATCAATGAAAATCTCGAAATCCTACCCTAAATAATAGTTTGCTTAATATACATACACCTTGCGTTGTCGAAGCATTTACTCTAGACACGAATCATTCAGGAACCCAATATTCTGCGTTTCTGACAAATCAAACACAAAAATGTATCAAGTGTAAAATGTTGAGGCTGATCACAAATATCAGTCGCTAAGCACGGTTCACTGTATAACACAATCTGAAGCTCACACTTATAGAAAAGTGATTCCGTAAGTCGATCGAATCCATTCTTCCTACGAACGTTTTCCTATGCAATTTCCTCATTCACGTTTCAGCACAACGTCTTTCTAGCGAAGGCTGCTGCAGTTAATAATACACAATAGCTCTTACAAATGTTCAAATGTACTGGAACCGAACAAAGAATTCCATCACAGCCAAACTCCGATCCTATTTTCAGGTTCTAGTCATTTCGACACGTAAGTGTACGTTCTGGACGGAGATCGTGAACTTGCTTCCGTCACGGGAACGTTTAGAAAGTCCCATATGAGAATAGTGTCATCGTGCGAGCTGCTTACGATCTGGAACTCATCGAACTGTAGTCGAAATACTCGGCCTGAATGCTCCTGCAGTGAAAGGGAAGAACAAAACATCATTATCAAATCTTTGGGGCAGGCGCGTCGTTAAGATTGTAATTTTAGGACCAAATATTGCAAGAATTTTATTTTAAGAAAACTATGAATGTGTATAAAATATATGTGTACGAAAGGGTTGGGTAGTTACTAAAAGCTATGCTAAGGATCGCGGGTATAATGCTTACTATCAGCGTCCTAAGGCACAGCGTGCCCGCCGGGGCTCTCGGGTCTAGTGCAGCAGCTAAGTCCCAGACTTTAATTTTACTACAAATGAAATAAATTTCGTGTTAGCTAGATTGAATTTGAATGCATGGACTAAGAAATCTGAATGTAACACTGCCTATTTTAAATACCCGTCATATGCTCCGCTGACAATTCTTTTAGAGTCAAATCGTATACATCTGACTAGTTCCTCATGTCCTTCCAAAACTCGTAGACAAGCACCGCATTCAATGTCCCACAATCTAATAGTATTATCTGAACTACCGCTGACAACAAGGCGGTCGCGGTACTGCAGGCAAGCGATGCCACGTTTGTGGCCATTTAGAGTCCGCACAAATTCACAAGTTGAAGTACTCCAAACCTAGACGGAAAGAAATATCGGTATTCTAAAATCGATGTTACAACGCACAACAATGAGACATTTTTTGTTGAAAGCAAAGCTAAAGTCAATGTTACGAAGCACAACAATGAGTCGTTCTGTGTTTAAACTAAAGTAACACTTTTAAACAAGGAAAGATGGTGGAACCTTAATAGTACGGTCCCCGGAGGCAGACACAATGTATCGCTGATCAAAGTCAACAACATTGACGGCTGCCCTATGTCCTACAAGCACACGCCGTAAGTTGATGTCTGTTGGGGACTGCATGTCCCAAACTGCGATGGAACGGTCCTAAAAGGGTAAGTATATTGTTAAGATACATTACACATAAACGCACCTTTTCCAACTGCATAACGAAATATCGAATATAAGGAGATTTTCATTCATATATCCATCACATAAATGTAGACACTTACTTTTGAGCAGGTGACCATGATGCCATCACTGAACCCAAGATGGAGGACGGCTTCACAGTGATGGATTAGAGTGTTAAGCATCTCGCCCGTCTTAACACTCCAAACCCTGTAAATATCAAGCAATTGGGCATATCTGGGTCAATACATGATTACAAATTAAGACTGATGAAGAAATAACTTGCAGATTTGAACCTACCTCACTGTTGAGTCACTGGATCCTGAAATGATGATGTTATCGTCATACTGCAGACAAAGAACTGAACCGGTATGTCCAGTTAACACCTGAACACACTCCAGGTTATTTCTGTCCCATATCTGAAAGTTAATTATGTTTATAGCTCAGTCACCTTGACGATTTAAAATATAAAACGTCGCTTGGAACATTAAAATTCATTTCTTTGCTAATATGCAGGAGTATGTTCAATCGTAAAAACGGCCCACATAAAAATAAGAGCAGCGGTAACTTTACTGTACAATGCACAAAACACAGAGTACACTACACTGACCTTAATAGTGTTGTCCCTTAAGCCACTAATGATTTTTTGATCGTCGTATTGCAGACAGTAAACCCCCTTACTGGTCTCACTACGACAGTGAATGCGCTGTAAGGTATGTCTACCTGTCCTCCAATTATTCTCAATTCTCTGTGGGAACAATAATCAAATTTGAGCAGACGATTACACATGTGATAATATATTAATGATCAATTGCCGAACATGCCAAATTACCTCAATATCCTGTATGATCTGTGGATACAGTCTATGATAGAATTTAGAATCTTTGGGACTCTCTCCAACTTTAGGGCGGAACAAGTACTGTCCCCTGAAAAAGTACATACAATACTTAAACAATTAAAAAGGAGACAGGCAGATTATTTTGAAAAATCAATGCTTGGTTCTCACCATCCTCTTCTCTCTGATAGTCCCCTCCAGAGAGAATCTGTAACTACCATCCTTTCGATCAGCTTTTTCCATAACATGCCATCACTGATGACTCGTAGCCACTCTTTGCATACAAGCTCAGCGGCACAGAGGGACTTTGCATCAAGGAACGAAAGAATGTTTTCTGCAATGTGGTCAAGTCCCTTCGCTGAAATTGCAAAATTGATTGAAACAATAATCATTATGTTGTTTTCTCCACAATGTACCTATTATTACACAAACTATGGGTAGCATTGGAACACATCTGTTAAGGTTTTAAGTTATCATAACCAAAACAAGTTTCATCATTAAACTAAAGTATATTGTAAGTATTTTAGCTTACCAGGTAATGCTGAGATGAAGTCCCTCTGTAACATTGGCTTAAGGTATGTATTGATTTGACCATGCTGATAATGACACATTCGAGAAAGTAAATGTTCCACGAATGAGACTTGTTCTAATTCTGACCAGTTATCAAAGTATTTAACACAGACATCCTTCTGTTCCAAATATTCTTCCGATGGTTCCAATATCGTCTGTGGACTGTCGCTGATGGTACGACTGTCAATTTGTGGTAATTTCAATTTTTCCTATGAATAAAATACACTGGAGATGACTTAATGATTCAAAGTATACTTTGGAATTTGAATACGACTATCGAGAGTTGGAAATAAAACAAATGTAGCCAAAACTCAATACTAGCCACAATCATAATGAAGGAGGAAGTTTACCATGATTCATAATGAAATCATCAGGCTGACACACTTTCATCACAGCGTCTCATGAAGAACACACCAAGACAATAAACTTATCTACTCTTGCCGATGTAATCATGATCATATACTATTAGGGCCGATTTAAGTTATTGGTTCAATGAATATAACATAAGCTATTTAGATCAACATC
This sequence comes from Armandia brevis, assembly GCA_035585475.1. Classification (NCBI taxonomy): domain Eukaryota; kingdom Metazoa; phylum Annelida; class Polychaeta; family Opheliidae; genus Armandia; species Armandia brevis. The sequence continues at coordinate 12,821 of JAXGGS010258846.1, read as the reverse complement.
AGTCAAATTTTTGCAAATGTCAAATCATTGTTGGGTGTTCAGAGAGGAACGAAGACACATAAGGCTTGACGCTTGGCGGTTGAAATATGGGAAAAGTTGAAGGGGTGTGGCCACGGGACGGCTATAATAATTGTAAACAGTAGTCAGGATCAGAGTGCTCACAAATAAAATTCATCTTATGTTAAGGATCGAGTAACCTGTTAAAAATCACTCGGTCGTTGTCAAAACTCGAAAGAGTGACAAACAAAATGGCGACGCTTCATCAACAATGCTAGATTCCAAACCGAAAATAAGTGATTCAAAATCCCGTACCCGCTTTGGCTCCTCGTTCACAGGTGTGGTTTCCATCGGAGAGTCCACAGAAGTCATTCTGTGTCCTCAAAATGAAGCGATCGGAACAATTTTCTGTTGTGAATTGACACACAATAATACCTCGGTTTCTTGACTGGAGAGGGAGAGGGCCGTGACGTCACATTACCGCTTCCGTCAGGGAGCAGACGAGATCTTTTTACTTAGGTATACCTTTACTTAGAGTTTTGATAAGTGTTAATTATCTAATTCACAAAATAAGACAAAAGCAATTAATACACAACAGTCGTTTTCATCAGTAAAAAATAATCCAGTTTTTGACGGCTCTTAAGCTTCCGGTCGAATATTCCAAGATGGCAGCCTTCATTGACATGCGAGTTTCTTGCGCCTCCAAATCAGAGAACAAAACGGACCTGAAAAATGTCATAACCATGGCTGCGAAACGTAAATTGAGTTCTCCATGTTAGACAGTTTCCTTTTTTTTGTGACAGTAAGGACGTATTGTTAACAGAATGGGATTTAGTTGGAAAAAAAGTTAACAAACCCCTTTATCGCCCATACGACTTTTGAGTACCGGTAGTTTTAGCCGCAGAATCTGTGGCTTGGTGTAGGGCTAGTGCGCATTCTGGCAGTTGCTCTAACCCAGAGATAGACCCATACGGCGATGCCACCTGCCATCTGAACTGGAATATCTGGGCTACGCTAGTTTCATTAAACAAGATATGTATTTCAGGAAATATATTTCCACTTGACACAAAATTATAAACTATATTTTAGATAGTTTGTGCAGTCCTGACGGAATCACTCGCATGTGAACCTCTTAGAGAATGGAGTACGCTAGAATACACTTTATTTGAGTTCCTTGCTCAACTCAATTTATCATTTTCAAAATCAAAGATTAATACATCTCAGATTTAATGAAACACCATCCCTGTCGAATACCTGAAAGTCTGAGCGGATTAAGTCTTGGATGCCTGAGCAACATCAAAGGGCATTTGACAAACCTGTCCTTCCGTTTAGAACCAGTTCTAAAGGGAAGGATGTCCTTTCATTTAGCCACTGCCTATTATGTATTATCTGAAGCTTCCGACTGCTCAAAGAAATTGATGCTCTTCCTCATTGAATGATCCGAGCGGGATTTGCAGATAGTTGATACGAGTGAAATTTGATCTGTTTTAATACATACTCTTTCCTGATGTTGGGGGCCTTTCGAGTATACATGTCGATATTATTTAAGGGATTGGTATCAACGATGTTAAGAGTTTCATAGCTCTCACATAAACAAAACAACAAGCAAGTTACTGTGTTAGATACCGTAAACATCAATGATGCAATGAAATTGTTTGAGATCACATTCATGGCGTAACAACCTGATGCAAATTATGGTGAATCCAACATTTAATTTATTATTTTATTTCAGTTGGATATGATACCGTAATAATAGACCAATTCATGGAGGACATGTCTGTTAAGACTTCAAAGAAAGGCAAAGAGAAGGTTTGTTAAATGAAACCCTGGGCTTTGGAAATATTATTACTCACGTGCGCCTAAACTGATTAACCTTCTACCTTTATTGAACAGCCCCAGGTTATAAAACCACCCGAGAAACTGATGTTACCTGAGTCCATGCTTAATGATGTACGAACGCCACAGGTAAATATCAAGTTGATAGTTTCATCATACAGCAAAAATTTATCATTGTTTATGCGTAACATGTCTAAGATGCTATTCCATATCTGTAAACATTGGCACCCCCCCCCCCCCCATCATGATAAAACTCCGCTTGTACTCTTAAATTTATTGTTTCGCCCCTAGGGTAAGCGTATCAAGCAGATGTCCAGATTCTCCATGGTACTCTCGGATGCTGCTCAAGTTGTTCGCCTTCAGGTTGGGGACAACTTATCATATTGGATTTTTTCTAATTGCCCGTATAATTGGGTTGACGTTTGAATCAACTTAATTTTTTGTTAATTCTTCTCATTCCACCCTGCAATATAATCGACGATTCACAGAAGGAAGAAAACATCCAGGCTTATGATATATTGTCAGTTCAGCCAATAAATGAAAAATTGTTTCACGTAAGTGTTGATTCTCAGTAAAGTATTATTAATTTTTTATAAATATACGGTAATCTTATCTTCAAACTAAATTCATCACCATAAATGCTTCAAATGATTGTAGTTGGCATGCAAGGAACTAGAAGTGGATATTATTTCTTTAAATATGGACGAAAAATTGCCATTCTTTACAAAACGCCAGCAAGTTGGAGCGGTTAGTATTAAACAAAAAGTCGTCGGTCGAATACCAGAGTACTTGATCCACATCTGATGCATATGCTTGTATGTCATAACCGTATATTATTACCCATAGGCCATTGAACGCGGTATTCATTTTGAAATTTCATACAAAGGCGTGATCAAAGATAGTACTGCTAGAAGAAATATAATAGCCAATGCCAATAAATTGATGTCAGTTTGTAAAGGAAAAGTAAGTGCATAGATATTCAGTTCAAAATATATTTTATTAAGAATTTCCACACTATTGCCATAACAGCATACACTTTACTGACAATTTCTCCCACTCGTGGTTGGTAGCACATGTATTCCCATATTTTATGTACACTGACATTCTTGCATTTTTATTTCAGAATATCATTCTGTCAAGCAATGCTCAAAAGGTAATATATTGTACAATACAAAGTAAGGCGAAATATTGAAGATTAGTGTCTCATTAGCTACATTTGTGTTGTACTTGGTCATTGCAGGCGATGGATTTAAGGGGACCATATGATGTAGCCAATCTGTATCCTTGAAAACCCTTATGTATTTTTTTGATTTAAATATAAAAACAAATATTTCAATATGCATTTAAAATTAAAATACGAAACCTTAACATTTAATGTAGTGGTCTTTTATTTGGTATGAATGAAGCCCAGGCGAAAAATGCTGTCTCTGGAAACTGTCGGGCCGCTGTACTGCATGCTGGTAAGTAAAGTCTCCTCTTCCATATTTAGTAGATATTGTATTACTAGACATTGGCGGTAATTTTCGTCATCAAATAATGCACCTGTCCTGTCCTGTCTACCGGTAAATGATTAGAATAAAATTTTTACTAGTTAAATTCGTATCACGCCCGTTTTTATCGAATAGCGGCTCGTAAATCCCACAAAGGAATTATTGAGGTGATGAAAGCTGCCGATCTGCCTCAGAAAGATCAATGGAAAGTAGTCGAGATCATCAACAAGAACAATAGTGAATCTGATGATTCTGATGAATCTAGTCAAGCAAGTGAGGAAGAGACAGACACGGTTCCCACTTCCGATGAGCCTCCTCTTAAAAAAACTAAAACGGATGTTCCGACGTAACACATTCTTATTACACACGGAACCTCACCATTTTATTATACATTTTCAAAATGTTACTCTTGTAAACAATGTGCTATTTAATAAATCTCACATGCAGTGATCAATGTTATTGGATATTCATTTAGGATATTGTGTCTTGAGTACCGTAGGCCATGCACCCAAGAACTTTCACTAGTTTGCCTAACCCAAATGTCCTCTCTCGAAGTGTTATTCATTAGTCTAGAAGAGGGTTGGGTATATAAAATATTAAAAAAAATACCTGCCGCGCGAACCTCAGCCCAAAGTTAAAATTAAAAACATCCACTAATGAGGGCTAAGTTATGATGTTCACAAATTTATACAGCCGATATCCTCTATAAGGCGGGCAGAGGGGCGCGAGCCTGAAAAACTACCTTATATCGAGCACCATTTATATGGGTGACTTTGACCAGCGTTATATGACAATAGCAAAACCAAATCGGGGACATGAATAACCCGCACTATGGAAATATATCGGACATCCTTATCAATAGATTGTATAAGCCCTTTGCGATTACTATCACTTGAAGGGCAAATCATTTTTAATTTTGCTCATTAACATATCATTTCACTGAAAGTATACTTTAGGCTACATAAAGCATAAGCTACATAAGCTTCTGAGGCCCGCCCTGAGCCCACACCAACCAATTTTATTGTGATATAGAAAAAAAAGGAAAACAAAGTTTCCAGTCGTCCCCTCCTCCATGAAAAAAATCCTGGCGCACCCGCCCCTCCTTCTCACCTGCCGCACCCCGTGTTACGGTGCAAAAACGCCGAAAATGGTCCAAAAAGGCCACCGCATCCTACTTTTAATTAAAAGAAAAAAAACTTGCCGCACCCACCATCTCATTTGCCCGGCGGACTGTCCCTGGCCCCCCAAAAACACAAAAAACAATCCCTGCCGCCCACACCCCCATCTTGGTACAAAACAAATCGCTGTGGCCAATAAAAGTGTTCCAGTTCTGGGGGCCCAGCTGACAAATATTGTCTCACCGAAATCTTTTCAACTAAGTTAAGAGAACAAGTTTTACTAAAGAGAGGTTGTTCACTAAGGTGTAAACCATGTAGGGGAAGCGTTAACGAATTTATTTCTGACATATGAAATCATCAAGTAAGCTCGTTTGGAGGTTCATTACATTTAATAATTATTATCCTCAAAATGAAAAATAAGTTTGTACCATATCAATTTATTATGTTAACTATCTTATCAGATTTTGGATTTTCACAGTAGTGATAGGTATTACTGAGGAACTATTTGATTACAATGCTGATCGAGTGCTTATGAGTGATGGGAGGTGATTTGTTACATCCTCTGTCACGTCGCCAAAACATTGTACAATACTATATATTATTAATTTCATTATCCACATAAACCAACATATTCGATGTTTCTGCATTAGTATTTATACTCAATAACAATTATATAAATATGCCAATGCAACAATGAGGAAGGTTTTGCATTTGTACCGCCTGCTTAAACCATATATGTGGTAAAAGTCTATAAAAGAATTCTGACAATTCCTGAGTGAAACATGTCATCCACCCCACCCCTGCGAGCGCTCCGAATAGCCGATGCGGGACATTTTTATCCCATCGAGAAGGCCCACACTGTTTCTTATCACATAACTAATACTATGATCGTATGATTCCCAGTCAACTTGTAATGCAAAGATTTGATTGCAAATATTTACCTTGGTTAATAAAACCGGTATCTCTGGGCCAAGTTAATTATGTCACTATGAATTACAGTCCTCGTGTCAACTAAAAGTACTGTCTCTATGCCTGACGAACGAGCTGGAAGTCGGGAAAGACATTCATGGCTGGACAATACACTGACAATGGCTATACGCAAAATACGCGACGTATAACCGGCGTTATCCTCTGTGATGGAGATGAACATCACAGACAGCAATAGGCCTATATCTACCACCGGTCATAGATGGTCATCATATACGGTAGAGCTTTCCATATCGTGTGTTCATCGGTCTCTCGGATTTCAGTCAAATTCGGGTGTGTTGCGGGTTCCTGGTCATCCAGAGTCACATTTCATTAGTGGTCTCCATCAGTGTGTTTACTGTTAACATAAGCTCTGTCACAGGTTTGTTTTGCTGTGGGCCTGGCTCAGTCTCCGGTAGCTGTGCGTACAGGTAGATTTTACAGCGTGGGGCTGAGGCGCGCTTAGCTGCTGAGCTCCACAACCCTTGCAGTTTCAATCGTGCAATTGTCAACCAATCTCTTATTGCTTGGTCTCTTTCTTGGCTGAGCGGAATTAACTTGGGAAAGTCGTGTGCTTGTTAAACTATCAGCACGAATCAGCTGTATTTGTGGTGGCACAGTTAATCAATGTGATTACCAAACGCCGAGCACTGATTTGGGTGCAACGTATTGAACCGCTCGGGTTTTATTCACTGGTTCCTGCCTCGAAATGAGAACATCACTGCAGACTGGTCAGATGCCTTCTCCCCTAGGTGCCTTCTGAGCAATTGGCGGGTCGGGATTCAGAGCCAGCTTTAGCAGCAGATTCGGCGAAGAAAGTTGCTCAAATGCTGTTGATTGTTGAGTGCTAAACAAGGACAATATTTTCTTCAATGTACTTTTGTTATGATTCCAGTGTGTTTTTTCGGGAGTTAATCGTGAATTTTTAGACCAGAAAAACCGTTTGCTAAATCTTATCGATGAATCCATCCCACAGTTTTATGTTAAGGAAGTGGTAGATACTCTGGATACTGCTCGCCCTTGACTTTTTTATCTGTAATTTCAACCGGACTTGTGTACCCGGGCTTGTGTATAACTGTGCTCGGCTTTTGGCTCATGGATGCGAAAATGGATTTCAATCAAGGTGTGTGTTGGCGCCCTTCAGGATTTACCCTCGTGCGGGATTCCACTCAATGACACGGAGTTTTAAAAAACAAGGCACACAAGTGGGTCGACTGGTGGGTGCCTCATCATCTGCAGTGTAAGGCGCACTTTCAGTACTTATATTTACCCCATTAATCGGATAAGGCCAACATCTCATGCTATTTATCATCATAGAGTGGCACAAACTTGTGAGTTTTGTTTTTATCTAATGTGTTTTTGAGTGTTAAGCAGGGGTTATTGACACCGAACGGGAGGACTGGTGAAGAGCGAGTCGGAACTTATATCTACACGGGATGGTACACGTCGGTTGTTGTTGTGAACTCGAGTGGTTATGTTGAAAAACGCCGAGAGGAGTACAATCCGCAGTACCTTCACAGAGTACAAATAACACAGGATTCTGTAGATTCTTGATCACACTACAAACATCTCATTGTTGCCGACTACATTGCCGATGCGGTGAGCTCAAATTACTGGGGCTTTTTAGTATTGGGAAATGTTTGAAAAAGGCAAGTGGAATGTTGTGTTTTATCGATGTGAAGTCCGTTATTATTAATCGTATTTCTGACTTTAGTTTTGATATCGGGTTCCTCTCATTTATGTGCTCACGGAACGAGCCAGTTGCTTGGTTTTAATTTATTGACATGTCAGTCTATAAGTTACATTGTTTTCGTATGCCATGCGTCATCTATGAATATCGAAGTTAAATCCATAAAAAATAGTCTACATTTTATTGATTTTATACTGCTGTCACACTTAATATATTAAATGTTTAAAATGCATTGGTACAGATCAAGCATGATCAAGCGGAACCTGAACATGGCAAACCCAATCCAATTCCAATTTAAATATATTTATTCACCGTATCGACATACTAGTACATGATATTGGTTATAGAATAAATATTTAAGGAAATGATAATAAATGATGATATAAATACTAAAGGATAAAAGAGATAATTATATTATATACCGAAGTATGATAAACAATGTGTGGACTTAGTGTTAAACTATCTATGTTTGATTCTAGACATGACCATGGCAATGTATCGTAAAACATTATCTTGTGTACATAACAGCGCATCCACAAGTGTGTGTATATTGGTCTACATTTTTGTTTGTCGTGATACCTCGGAGGGAACTATCGGTATAA